>JAOUZG010047704.1:4874565-4888827 GCA_026289955.1 Argiope argentata | reverse complement strand
TTGTGTTCTACATCACTCCTGCACAATTTCTTTAATAATTCCATGTTTTGCTTAGAACTAGCAGTTTTCCCAAATTATCATCATTAGAAAACACATTTTCTTTACGAGCCCTGTAAATCAATGAATTATATAATCTCTATCCAAAGACAGCTTATTGTGTTCCACATCACTCCTACACAATTTCTTCTATAATTCGATGTTTTGCTTAAAACTAGCAGCTTTTACAAATTTCTGCTCATGAAATATTTTATTTGTACCAATTTAAAATGAGTGTCTTCTTCATGCAAAATCGTTGGGATTATAATGCCTTTCAATTTTCTTCTTTTTTTTTAACTACTGTGAAGGAAACAGTAGAAGATATAATAATTTCTTTGAAGTACTTGATAAAAATTATTCTTTCATCAAAGAGTTTCATACTTTTTAAAGAGTGCAATGGATGCATAAAATAAAAACCTCCCATTAGTTAAATTGATATTCGCATCAGTACAAATAGAAAAAATTCGAAGAATCTAGCAATACTTTCCCATCTGAGGTCTTTCATTTTTGCCTTTCCACAGGAGTTTCTCTATCTTGAAAATAAGAAATTAAAAGATCGAGAAGAACTTCTCACCATAGAAAAATATGCTGAATTATTAAAAAGTTCCTCCAAAAGTTGAAAGTTTGAAATATTCAGGATCGAAAGTAACAACAACAACAAAAAGCTATAAGAGCTGATGGCTCCAATTTTATAAAAATAACGAAACCTGAAAAGAAATAAAATAAAAACTCTGAAAAATCAACACCAAGAGATCAGACGGACGTGTTGAAAGTTTCTCAATTTTCTGAGATGATTCATCTTAAAAACTATGGATTGGTAATGGAAAAAGACTCCTTTGACTTTTCATCAACAAATACATTCGGACTCAAAAAGGATGAAAGGGAACTACTGAGATTCTTAGAGCGTCGGTCTACACAAGTGAGTTTCTTGAGGAAGGAGAAATATAAATGGTGTTCAGAAACATGCATTTCATAAGAATTCAAAGTATTTTATTGCGGCAAAATTAATGGTTAACTAATACATTCAATGATTCAAATCACGAAGATCATGAAAAAAAATTATACAGTGAAATATTTGCTTTAGGTAATGAGTATCTTCATTTTTTTCTTAAATCCATGGAAGTGGTGCCCCTGAAACTTTCTCGCAAATTCTTTTTAAAAAATCTGACTATTCTCTCCCCCCCCCCCATAAAATTGTGAAATTTGGGTTCTTAACCAAATCATGAACGCCTTCCATGGTATTGGTTAGGAAATATAAATCGTTGGCTTGAATATAACATTTTAAATGCATTTATTTTGCGAACACATGTATTGGACGTATTCTTTGAGTTCGATTGGTATCAAAATGCGAATAGGTGCCAAAGTACAGAGTGATAGGTCAGCGCTCCGACAGATTTGGTACAAAATTGTGTACCGATAAGTGTTTTAGATACTAATCTGCGTACCAAATTTTATCTGTCTAGAGCTTTATGTTTTGTAATTATCGAGTTCAATTGTACTACAGCAACATGATGGACATCTTCTGAAAGCATTTGTTAAGTAAATTAAAAAAAATGATTTTAAAATCGTTTATCAACTTTTATCCGTCTAGCTCAAAGCGTTTCGGGGTTATTGTGTTCACAAATAATGCCGAAAATTTGTTTTTTGAACTCAGAAAGGTTTGAAACATTAAGATTTGTCAAAATTTTAAATTTTCAACCTTTCTTTTTCCATTTTCACACACACAAAAAAATTCATTCTTAAGATGAAGAAAACTTTAAATTAAGACATTTGAATATTAAATAACTAATCTGTAAATATGAAGCCTTTCAGGAATCAAATTAGTTAAGCTTTTTCTTAAGAAAGTTTAAACTGAAACAAAGTTTCGAAGTCGTAAAATAGCTTTAATTTGTATATTATTTATTATATCGTCAGTTTAATGTTAATAGCATTTTAAATAATATATTTTATAAATATTTTAAAATATTGTTTATTATATCGTCAGTTTACTGTTTATAGCATTTCAAATAATATATTTTATAAATATTTTTTTAAATTTTTAGGATGTAGAAATCCTTTAAATTAATATACTGGAATATTAAAAAATTAATTTGTGGATATGAAGCCATAAGTCATAAAATAGTTTCATTTGAATATTATTTATTATATCATCAATTTAATATTAATGTTATTATATCCTCAATTTAATGTTTAATGAATCATAAATAATATTTTCTATAAAGATTTTTCAATTTTTTTTGTTCATTCTTAAGATGAAGAAAACTTTAAATTAAGACATTTGAATATTAAATAACTAATCTGTAAATATGAAGCCTTTCAGGAATCAAATTAGTTAAGCTTTTACTTAAGAAAGTTTAAACTGAAACAAAGTTTCGAAGTCGTAAAATAGTTTTCATTTGTATATTATTTATTATATCGTCAGTTTAATGTTAATAGCATTTTAAATAATATATTTTATATATATTTTTAAATGTTTTTTTTTAATTTTTAAGTTGTAGAAATCTTTTAAATTAATACACTTGAATATTAAATAATTAATTTCTGGAAATGAAGCCATAAGTCATAAAATAGTTTCATTTGAATAATATTTATTATATCATCAATTTAATGTTAATTTATTATATCATAATTTAATGTTAATGTTATTATAATGTTTAATGCATTTCAAATAACATTTTTTATAAATATTTTTAATATATTTTTTTAATTTTTAAGACGCAGAAATTCTTTAAATTAATACCCTTGAATATTAAATGATTGTGGATATGAAGCCCTGCAAAAGTCAAATTAATTAAACTTTTTCTTAAGAAAGTTTAAACTTAACTTTATTCTAAAGAAAGTTTAAATTTAAGCAAGATATCCTAATCATTAAATAGTTTTTATTCGAATAATATTTATTGTAGTATCAATTTAACGTAAATAATACTTACGCCTCTTTTATGCTAAATCTTTCATTTATTGAAAATACAAATCTATTCACGTGAAATGAATACGAAATAAAGTAATTTAATCTTATCGAACACTTTCTTGGAATAAATACCGATAAAAAACACAATAAAAACGTTTAGTTCGTTCCAAAACAGTTTATAAGGTTAGTAAAACGTTCGTGTATTTCAGAAATTAAATGTAAGTGATACTACGGCGATCAAAAAGAATCGAGAATTCTTTATTTGAAATACATAGGTATCAGAAATTGTTTACAAACTTTTATGGAATCTTTTTTATGTCTTATATAAACATTTGGAACCTTTTTCGTTGCTATGTAATTATAAATAACATTTTAAAATGAAATATAAATAGATGAATCAGGCCTAATACATTATCATGTTGCGATGTTTCAAATAATTGAAAATTCCAATCTTCTGAAAATGTTTGTTAATTTTATTTAAAATATTATTTAAACCGTTTCAATTCTGGGCAGCGCGATCACGTTGTTCTAATTAATGAAAAAAAAACTACATTACAACTTGGGTGTATAAATTTTTCGCGAAAAAGTCGATTTTGCCCATATCACGCTGTACATAACGATTTTTTTTCCTTCGAAATGACGGGAATGTACGGCATATGGCGAATTTTATGCATATAAAATTACAGTTTTGGCAATTATATGGCGATATTTAATGCATTCGGTGTTATCATGTAACTTTACTTTTCAGTACAACTAAAACAAGAACTCTGGTACTGCTTGGTAATTTTCGAAAAGAATTTTCCATAGTCATCTTTAGACTCAAATGATTAAAATAAAAAGAAATTTATAGCTTCATCACCTTTATTTTAAAAAGAAGAAATATTTAAACAAAAGAACATGACTAGCATTTCCAAGAACGATGACTTATTGAAAAAAGAATCAATTAAATTGATGCATCAATTAGAAAGTAACATATTTGTCAAAAATGTCTTTCAATAATTGGTAGAATATACATTTTTAATTCAATTTTCTATTATTAAACTACTTAAAATTAAAAAACGTTTTTTTGTTTCCGCTTAATACAGATATACAATTCATTTATATAATTTATCGTAGAAAGGCCGGCTTTCTGGCATAGTGGTAGCGCGTCTTCCTCGTGTTATGGGAGTCCCGGGTTCAATTCCCGGGTTGGGTGTGGTTGTTCTGTGTGCTATCTGTGAGATATGTGACTGTGCCCCCCTGTAAAAGGGGGTTGTGCAAGCAAATGTGGTGAGTATGTAGCTAAGTCGTACTCTTGGCCCTTGTTTCGCTACTACAAAAACAAGAGACGCTCCTTTCGGGTTAAATCTGCTGCTGTATCAGCAGGGAGCTTGTCCAAAGGCAAGTGCCATAAGTAACAACAACAATATAGTAATAAAGAAATGATGTTTTTTGTGGCTCAATATTTAAAATTTTCATCAATTTTATTAACCTAAATTGTCTAAAAGGTCCTTTAAATTTCTTTAATTAAAAATATTCAAAAAATATTTTTAAAACTTACCTTGTATCTGATTGGGCACTTAATAATCACTACAAAAAATATATGCCTTGGCCTCGTTGTAGCACCATGCAACCATCCTTCAGAGAGAAGTATGACACGTCATCGGTGATGAATCGTTATTCTACCATTATCACTATCAGATTCTAGGAAATGAGAACCTAATTATAAAAACGAAATAAAGATCTCAAAGGAAATATTTTTATTATAATAGTGAAGTTATTTCTAAATAATGCTTACTTTGAAAATTATTTTTTGAAATATGTTATCTGGTTGCTAAAAAAGGTCAGACAGACTGTTAGCTTAGTTTCGTGAACGATATGTTTCGTAGTAACACGTGGGCTATGTTGGAGTTTGTCACGTGATAAAATCATCTTCTAATACAAGGATTTAAAATTTCCCCCCCTTTTTGGCAACTTTATTTTAATTCTAAAATTTTTTAGCGACCATTGAATTGGTAAATAAATTAGGAAATAGAATTAGCTAATTAATGATAAATTTTAAAAACTTATTCATCCAATTTTAAAAACTCACTTTAACTCAAACAACTTGACTACCGAAGTAACACGTGATCATGTTGATTTGTATGGTGACCAAAGAATCTTCTAATGCAAGGATTTTGATTTTTCCCCTCTTTTTCCGCAACCTCGTTTTAATCCTAAAAAACTTATGGTGACCTTTGAATTGGAAAATGGATAAAGAAATAAAATGAACTAATTAATGATAATTTTTTAGAAACAAAATTTGAATCAATTTTAAGGACACTTTAATTCAAGATTGTTTTTAAATTATTTTGAGCTCAGAAGTATTACAAAACTCTGCAAGAAAATAGCGGTATTACACTCATCCTGTGATAATGGATGTTTTTTTTTTCATTATCTCACAACCAAATATTAATGTATAAGCCATCTTAGATAAAACTTTAATTATCTGCACTTCTGATAATCGAAAAAAAGTCATTTTATTAAATAATAAAGAAAAAATAAATTACTAAATAGAAGCATTTTAATGTTGAAGGGGTGGGGAACAAAGATTTTTCTAAATTTATCTTGTAAGTAACACATATTATCAGAAAAGGGCATACTTATCCAGTCAATTACTGATGCTTTAATCTAAGATAATCAAAGAGTAAAAAAATAAATAAATGTTAATGTTAATTTAGCAGGTAATGAAGAAGACTAGAAAAAAAGTGTATTTTTTTAAAGCAATCAATGAAGAAAGAAATAACATTAATGATAATCACCAGCCAAGAAGAAGAGTAAAGAGTCAAGTAAGAAGATACTCGAAATAATTTTTTTTTACTTAATAAAAAATAAAATCTCCCAACTTTTCTAAAACTATTTTTTTTTCTTCAAATTTAAAATATCTCCAAACATTTCACAAAAAGATATAATGGTCAATTTAAATGATTTTTCGATATGATTTGAAGTATTTATTATGTTCGAAAAAATCTCCTTTCAAAGATCAGAAAATTGAAAACAATAAGCCTCTTTAAGCTGATCTAGTTATTGTCGACTTCTTTCTCGAATTGCATACCTTTGTAAAGAGAGTTTAGTTATTGAATATTTGATTTTTTTTTAAGTACTAAACACAACAATTTCGTTCCCTGCTGCTTCCCATTTTTGAGAAAGGAGGACAAAACTTTCCCTCCGAGCTTTATTGTTTATTCTTAAATCTATTCGTTCTAAAGACAACTAAATTAACGACAGAACAAAAGTTTGACAGATTTATTTTTAAGTGATCTCTTCAAAATGTGAAAAGTTTTCTCGAATCTTTAGCAATTTAAAAGTTAATAAAAACTTGTAGAAAACTCAATTTCCGCTATGAAAAAAAAAATGATTTATCAATTCTCTCTCATTTAATGGGTGAAGCATATTTATTTTTTTCATATCAATGTATATTTTATTTACGGAACAGAAAAAGGATTAAACCCCCATATTTATATTCCATAAACAGTAATTTAAAGTGAATCGATACGAAAGATGATATGAAAATAAGAGCATTTTGCGAACTCAGAATTATAGGGAGAGTTTTAAAGCTGTGTATTTTCAATCGTTTCGGAAATTTTGAACGAAATTAATTGGAGTTTTAAGTTTCAGAAAATTACTCTAACTATAAAGTTTTCCTTGAAGCCAAAATCTTAAGTATGGTGGTTATGCATATGCATTGTTTTCTCAGTGAGTTAAAGTGCTTTTAAATCTAACTCTATTATTTATTTTTGAAAATTAGCCATTATTACATGACGACACTGCCTTTATTTATTGAATCAATAAACATTTTTTAAAACCTTTGAGGTGAAACCAATTGAGGGGTCTCCCTTAAATTTATCCCCTACCTTCTTTCATAAAATTATGGACCTTGGATAAGATTATGAGCTCCATGAGTACTCATATTTTCTTTTTCAGAATCCTGAACACGAAAGCTTTTTATTTCATAACATTGTAAAGAAAACCGAATAAATAATTTTACACCCAACCTTTTTTTCTTCTTTTTTTTCTAATTAAAATCAAATTTGACATTCTTCTACAAACTAAAATAAGTTACCAGATCACTTAATACTGTGCATTTATTTAGATCATTGTGTCATATTATCAAAGTCAAATTTTTTGGGGTCTACATTTTTTTGTAACTTTAAACTTTTATTTGTCTGGGAGGGGGGAATTTATCCTGGTTAGATCAAATTTTTTAGCGTTTATATTTTTTTGTAGACTTTAAACTTTCATTTGTCCAGGTGGGGGGGAGGTATCCTGGTTAGATCAAATTTTTTACGTCTACATTTTTTTGTAGACTTTAAACTTTCAGTTGTACAGGTAAGGGGGGCATCCTAGATAGATATACGAGAAAATAAAAAAAATAAAAAAAAGACTTCGTGGAAAGAAAGTAAAAAGGGCCTGTCTATATGAAAAGGTTTGAAAGAACGAACATCTAGTGTTGTGACTTGTTATACTATAGGGAAGGGAATCGAGCATGCATTTTCGATCACTTTTCAATGACCTGCGGGTATGAAAGGGACAGCACATTCCCCAGAGTACTGTCGTAATACGATCATCAGAGGTAGACCGAATAAAAGCGGGCCCACCAAACCCTAGGGGGATAAAGGGGTTGAAGCGCATCACTCAATATATTGTCGTAATTCGAATAACAAGGCCTGACCGAACAAATGCGGGGGTAGTACAAAATTGATTCGAGGGGCCTAGGAACAAATTTCGTATAGCTAAATAGTGATTTGTAGCTTTTCACGATTAATTACACTGAAAAAATTAGTGTAATAAGAACTTGAGAATTACATGAAAAATGTTAAGAAACTAAATTATTTTTATAAAACTAACATTTCAGTCATTAAAAAAAAATCGTTAATAAGAATGTTCTCTGCTCAAGAATTTAATAGATGATTTGGGAATTGTTAGAATCTGACTTTTGTTTCATTTTAAAGTAAATAATATAAATTTCATTGCAAATTCGTAGGCAATATCACCATATTTTAGTCTTTTTTTTATTTTTTTGTCTAATTCGGATCTGATAGATAAAATATCTAACAAGGTAAGCAATATTCGGATAATACTGGATCTCAATTTATTATTATTATCATCATCATTATTATCATTATTTTCAATATTGTTGTCAGATTCAAAGTATCCATACTACCTTGGATTGGTAAATATGAAACGTTCCAAAATCACAAATATGGCATAAAGACCACATACCAAATTTTGTATGTCTAGCTTGCATACTTTCAAATTAAAGTATACCAACAGACAGTCAGACAGTTGAAGAATTCGATCCAAAATTGGAATCAGATCTAAAATTCTAATTATAAAAACCATATACAAAATTTCATCCATTTTGCTTTTATGGAGGTATATTTTGAGTTAATCGGCTTTGCCTAAAAGCGGGTGCACAGAGAAAACCTGCTTGCGGATTTCATTCAAAATTTGACATTACTTTACACTTTTGTTGTAAAATCCTCATACCAAATTTCATTGATCTAGTTTATTCTTGTTTATCCGTTACCATGTAATATACACAAATCCAAAGCAATGGTACTTTATTCCGATTTGAGATATCCAAAATGAGGAGATTCATCGAAAACTCGATATCCGAATTTCTGACCATTTTAATACTTTTCTTTTACAATTTTCTCCTATTATTACTTTTTTACACGTTTATAATTTGTATTCATATACTTTATTTTTATATATTTTGTTATTTTACCGTACAATTCATTTACTAGAAGCTAATAAATCGTGTGTAAGATAGTAAATGGATTTCCTTATCTAAGACCATAAAATATGGTCATATTATCTTAATGGTCAGAAAGTTCGGAAATATCGAATAAATAATTGCACTTACTAAGGAATTTTCATTCTTATTTATCATGGAAAGATTGTCGTTTCCAAAAAAAAAAATTATTAGGCACATCATTTATCAATAAGTAAGGAATTTGATATCTGATTTTAGGGTCGCCAAAGTTAATGTCTCCAAACGGGATCGCTAGAACAATTTTCAAAAACTCAGCAATAGAGCATTTATGCTGTCGAGCTCTAGAATTTTAGTGGCACAATTTTGAGAAGGGTTTGTTTCAACACAGATTTTTCCTTCAATAAAAATCTAATAATAATCTTGATACCTAATTTTAGGATCGCCAAAACTAATGTCCTCAAAAAATGTCGCGAGAATAATTTTCGGAAACTCGGCAATAGAGAGCATTTATGCTAATGTTTCTCGCATTTTAATGGCACAATTTTGAGAAGGGTTTGTATCTACGTAGATTTTTCTTTCTATAAATAATAATAATCTTAGTACCTAATTCTAGGATCGCCAAAATTAATGTCCTCAAAAAATGTCGCAAGAAAAATTTTCAGAAACTCGGCAATAGAGAACTTTTTATTCTAATTGGAAGTCGTATTTTATTAGCATAATTTTGAGAAGGGTTTTTTTCCACCCTTCTCAAAATTATGCATACATAGATGCAAATTACATAGATTTTTCTTTCCAGAAATAATAATAATCTTAGTATCTAATTTTAGAATCGTCAAAACTAATGTCCTCAAAAAATGCAAGAATAATTTTCAGAAACTCGGTAATAGAGAACTTTCCATTCTAATCGGAAGTCGTATTTTAGTAGCATAATTTTGAGAAGGGTTTGTTTCTACATAGATTTTCCTTCTCTAAAAATCTAATAATAATCTTGATGCAATATTTAGGATAGTCAAAATTAATGTCCCCAAAAAGGGTCGCGAGAACAATTTTCAGAAACTCAGCAATAGAGAGCATTTTGGTAGTCTCTTTTAGTATTACAATTTTGAGAAGGGTTTGTTTCTACACAGATTCTTTCTTCTATAAAAATCTAATAAGGTAAGGCTCCCTTTTTCCATTAGCCTTCCTGAGACCATACCCATGCCAATATTTCTTCATTAAGGACCTTCAAAGAACATCTGCAGGCACTTTTCTCTGCAACCCCGTTTGGCGTTTCTGAAAAGAAATTAGGGATCAATCGGGAGACCCGGAAGCGAATCAAATGCATGAATCAATATCTCTTTCGTCGGAGGCGATTGGTCATTTGTACTTTCATTGATCCGGAAACTCTCTCAGTTCTTTTTCAAAAGAGATTAATTCGTTCGATGAGAAGGAAATCCATCAATTATCTAGCGGAGGACAGCTAATTGACGTCTAAAAAATAAATGTACCCTTTCATTAGTAAAAATCCAAAGACCCGCTTCATCCATTACTCATTTCCTAAATTAAGATTAGGGGACACCTGTAGGGTATTCACAATAGCCAAGTAGGGGGTGTGCAGGGCGCTTAAGCTCATTACATGAACCTCTCAGTGAAAAAGGGAATCTCTGTTCAAAGCTCTAATATAAAAAGAGATAAAATAGTGCCTAGCTTCTGATTTGAACTGACATTATTAGCAACAGATAGGAGCCCTATATGAAACAAAAAGTCTCTGAAATATTTGGTATATAGAAGCAGTAATTGGTGCATTATAATTTATATATGTTTATATTTATGAGTTAGTTAGAATTATGTAATTTGGTTCATGGCCCATTTTGAGGCTGTAATATGATTACTTCGAGGACTGATTTTACACATTTGATCTATGACAAGATGACAAGAATGATACCCGAGTCTTTCTGTTTTTAATAGTTTCATGCCACTTCAATTTTATAATATGCATCAGACTATCAAACAATTTGGATGTCATGCCGAGTATGTATTACTCTCACCATGCTATATCTTTTCATGATGACTCTTCCTCATCTGCAAGAAATTGCAGAGAAGGGATATAAACTTGAATTCAGTAATTTACAAAATTAAAGACATAATGTTTCCGTCGTATTCCAAGCTATCTCGTTTCTCGATGACTCTTTCTCATCTGACCATTGCAAGAAATTGCAGAGAAGGATTATTAACTTGAATTCAGTAATTTACAAAATTAAAGACATAATTTTTCCATCGTATTCCAAGCTATCTCTTTTCTTTATGACTCTTTCTCATCTGACCATTTCAAGAAATTGCAGAGAAGGAACATTAGCTTAAATTCAGTAATTTCCGGAATTGAAATCCTAATGTTTTTGACTAATTCCAAATTATCTCTTTTCTTAGTGACTCCTCCTCAACTGATCATTGCAGGAAATTGTAAAAAAGAAACAATTTGAATTCCATTTGCATAATTAGAAGCATAATGTTTCTGACATATATCAAACTATCCCTTTTCTTGATAAGTCCTCTTCAACTGACCATTGCAAGAAATCATAAAAGAGAAACAACAACTTGAATTCCATTTACAGAATTAGAAGTATAATGTTTTTGACTTATATCTAACTGTCACTTTTCTTAATGACTCCTCCTCTTGATCATTGCAAGAAATTGTGAAAAAGAAACAACAACTTGAATTCCGTTTACAGAATTAGAAGCATAATATCTCTTTTCTTAATGACTTCTCTTCAACTGACCATTGCAAGAAATCGTAAAAAAGGAACAACAACTTGAATTCCATTTACAGAATTAGAAGCCTAATATTTCTGACATATTCCAAGATGTGAATTAATCAGACTTTATACTCTTTGGATAGGTAGGTTAGTGTTGACAAGTAAATGAATAAGAAGTATAGGAATCGACTTTCTTCGTCATTTTGGGATCATGGAAATCTAATGAGTTTTTTATAACTCAATATATTCATCATTAGTTTAAAATTTCAAAATTTGTTGCTAAAAGGAATTATTAATGCATTTCTTCCTTCAATCATTCTAAATGTAGTGAAATAAAATATTATAGCATACGGTGTATTACAGGTGGATATATTTAATGATAATTTCAGAAAATTGAGTTGATTATATTAGAGTATCCCTTCACGAATTAACAATCCAACTTATGTTAGCATATCAAAGGAAATAAAATGCGTGTCTACATCTAAAACACAGCCAGTCCATGGTAGTTTTATTCGTAAATATTAAGGCCTAGATACACTGCAAACAGCACTTTTAGACAGCAATAACATTAAAGATTTGAATAATAATAATTATTATTTTCGAGTTTTTAAATTGATGCGACATTTTTTAATTTTGAATCAGTCGAAAATTATATATGACAGCTTTCGTATTCCAAGTTTAATTACAAAAGAAATCGAATAATTTAAACTCCCAGAAAGTAACACATTTAGATAATTTTTAAAAGAGGATAGATAGTTTTTCTTTATTTCCTTGCATGTTAGATTTTCTAACAGATATTCTGTTCAGTGTTCAAAAAAATTCAATTATATATCAGTTTTTTTTTAATTTTGCGAGCTCGGGCCACGAGTTATAGAAAAAGACCTGGCTAATCCTTCCATCGAAGTTTTTTTCCTGCGCTATAAGCGTGTCGGATCTTTGGTTTTGATTGTTTGAACGTTTTTCTTTCCCTTTTGATTTTAATTATGCTGATAGTTTCATTCCTTATTTTTTTAACTCTCACGTAACAAAATATAACAAAAACACATATAACAAAAAATAACAACAAATATAACACATATAACAAAAAAATACTAAAAAATATTTTAAAGAAATTTCTGTTTAAAAAATCTTATATTCTAAATTTTATTCTAAAAGGTTTTTTCTACTATTCTAAGATTTTATCTAAATTCTAAAAAAAGTCTTTTATTCGAAAAAAAATCTATTCATTATTAAAATAAACATTAAATCATGAATAAAATTTGATACAGTGTCAACGAATAATTTAAAAAATATCTTGAAATCTCATCGATTTGCAATCGAAAAGTTCACAGAAAACTTATGAACAGATAAAATCAAATCTCTTCACCCGTGAAGATTAAAGCGTATCTTAAATTAAATATAATTGTAAATGCTTCTTTGTGTTAAAAAAAAATTCTTATTGTAATTAACTACACCATTTCTTTAAATGCAGCCTTGTATCCTATTTTTTATTATCTAAATGACTAAGACTGCTGTTAAAGAAATACGTTCATGAACAATTTTTACGAGTAAAATTAATTGTACATGAATAAAATTGTTATAATTATTTCCTGTTACTAGTTAACACTTCTAAATCACTAAAATTCTAAAAGCAGATTTCGGACCAATATACAAATGGATATCAAAACATTCGTAACATATTTGATTTATAAAGAATGAATAAAATAATTATAATTATTTCATGTTACTAGTTAGGACTACTTAATCACTAAAATTCAAAAAGTATATTTCGGGCCAATATACAGATGGATATCAAAATAATGGTAACATCTTTGATTTATAAAGAATGAATAAAATTATTATAATTATTGCCTGTTACTAGTTAACGCTTCTTAATCTTTAAAATTCTAAAAGCAGATTTCGAACCATTATACAGATGGATATCAAAATAATGGCAACATTGATTTATTAAGAATCCTTTATTAGCATGGTGTAGGACCACCTTTTGCATGTAATATAGCTTGGATTAGCCTAGGAATCGATTCATACAAGTGTTCGCTGTTTAGAGGAATATTGTATCATTCTTTCTGGAAATAGTGTGAAAGTTCTGTGAAAGATACTGGTGGAGGATATTGATTCCGAACTAAACGCTCTAAAATAGACTATAACGGTTTAATTATATTAAGGTCTAGTGACTGTGCGGACCAAAGTAGATTTTTGAGTTCATCCTCGTGTTCATCAAGCCATGATTGGACTAGTCTCTCTCCCTGGATAAGTGCATCATCATCCTGGGAAATTCCATTTCTCGCCGATAACAAGGTTTGCATCCTAGGATGGACCTGGTCAGCTAGAATTTCTCTATAATTCTCCCCAGTCATCTTTCCTTTCAGGGTTACGATTGACCCAGCAGAAAACCATGACACGGCAGCCCCATATCATGACAGATGGAAGGAGATAATCACGATTATATGTTTGCGCAGGTGTCTCCAAACACGCACCCGTCCTGTTATAGGGGAAAGTGTGAAACACGATTAGTCAGACCATATTACTTTTTTCCACTTATGAATCGATCAAGTTTTGAGTGTGTGACACTACTGTAGACGACGTTTACCATCAACATCTGTGGCAAGTGGCATGGAAATTGCTACTCTGCCATAAATGTTCTGTTTATGAAGATGCCTTCTAACTGCAATCACTGACACTTGAGAATCTAGATGGGCATTGAATTCAGTGATCACTTTTGCTGCAACTATTTGATTTTTAGACACTACAATTTGCTTCAACACACGTCGGTCTCTTTCACTGAGAATCTCTTTCCACCCACTATTTTGCTTTGTCGATCTAGTCTTTCCCCGCTGTGTATATACTAT
>JAOUZG010047704.1:4858016-4872628 GCA_026289955.1 Argiope argentata | reverse complement strand
CTTTTATTAATAAAAAAAATTCCAGATTACTTATAAAAAATATTCAAGAGGTCGCACGTTTCTTCCAACCACTACAGAATACCCTTTGCATTCAGGTATTTGAACCGAAGTGAATCATCTACTTTTTAAAGTCCCTCTCTTCTAAATTTTTCCACAAAAATACAACAAAGTAAACATATAATAAAAATATATTTTCGTCAACATTATAATATGTAATACATTCGTTATGATTACATTCATAATGATGTAAATTTCTACCATATGGTGTTGGGAAGATTATTTGGGTTATTTGTTATAAATTGCACAGAAAATAACAGAAACAGAAAAAAAAACTTTTATCTTTCTCATTATCGCTTTTATTATTAAAAAAAACCAGATTACTTATAAAAAATGTTCAAGAAGTCGCATGTTTCTTCCAACCACTTCAAAATACCCTTTGCATTCAGGTATTTGAACCGAAGTGAATCATCTACTTTTTAAAGTCCCTCTCTTCTAAATTTTTCCACAAAAATACAGCAAAGTAAACATATAATAAAAAATATTTTCGTCTACATTATAAGTGAAACAAACTCATAATGATGTAAATTTCTAGCATATGGTGTTGGGAAGATTATTTGGGGTATTCGGTATAAATTGCACAGAAAATAACAGAAGCACACACAAAAAAACGTTTATCTTTCTCATTATCGCTTTTATTAATAAAAAAACCCAAATTACTTATTAAAAATATTCTAGAATTCGTACGCTTCTTTCAACCACAACAAACAGCGGAATACTAGTAAAAGTTCTGATTAAAAATTTAAAAAAATTGTGACGTAACTTGCCTGTTACAACTTACAACTAACCCTTAACCCCATTAAACTTAGGTAAACTTGTTTTCTGGCACTGATTATGCTGATGTGGAAGAGCCCGCCATAAGAATCATGTAAGCAGATAATTCGGATTAAAAATTTAAAAACTATTACATAAATGCATGTTACAACTTACCCTTGTTACAACCAGCCCCGGGGTCCTCAAGTTTTAAGTAAGCTTCTTTCCTATCACAGACTATGTTGATGTGGAAGAGCCCGCCATGACAACCATGTTAATAGGAAATTCTGATTAAAAATTTAAAAACTTACATAACACGCATGCCACAATTTATCCCTGCTTCAACTAATTCTTAGCTCCTTAGGTAAATTTGTTTCCTGGAGATAAAATATTCTGGCTAATTGGAAAGAATAAACTCTCCCATAAGTTTTATACTTGTTTATTATTTCTAAATAAGCCACCTGTTTGACATTTCGAAGGCTTTTAAGCTTATTGAGAAAAATATCCCCTCTTAATTAAACTCTATTGACATTCGAAACTTCGATGGCTTTTAAGCTTATTGAGAAAAATATCCCTTCTTAATTAAATGGTGTGTATAAAGAATATATCGCTTTAATTTGATTTGATCTGGTACATTAACGTCCTGTGTCCTGTGGCCATTTTATGTCTAGAGTACTCTCCGGATGATTAAAAGAAAGGGGGGGAGTGGATCGATCTCATGACCTTTTAGAAAAGCTTTATTCGAAGAGCAAAAGTGCCTTTAAGTTTCTAACAGAAGCTAAGCTTTAAAATTCAGCTTCGCGTGGTTTATTAAATTCGAAAATTTGTTTAATTTACAACTAAACACTCTTCCAAAGATAAATTTATTCGAGTTAAGAATATAGATTGTGAGTTAAGTCTTATCCAATTGATGGCTTTATTTGCCCAATTTAATCGGGAAATTCTTTGAAATGAGTTTAAAGAGATGTATGCAATTAATTTATTTGTGCTATAGCCTTAAATGTGAACATATCTGCTTGTAATAAAATTTTGTGGTCTCTTATTAAAGTTAAGATAAAATTTTCCTTGGGCCATCATAAGATGAAACTCAGTTGGATCAAAATATTTATCAAAATAAATACAACACACATGAAACTAAACTATTCCCCGCCATTTTTGCTGTGTGTTCAAAACATATTTTAACAACTGAGTGGTCAAAAAGAAGATACTTTTGAATTTTTAACTTCGGTTTATTCCATTCCGGAAGGCATAATTTATGTACAAGAAGCGATAATGAAACTGACGTCCGTTTATATCTTGATACAAGAGTAGAAAAGCAAAAGAAACAGGACATTTTCTCTCGGTGATTTTATAATGAGATTTCAATACGAATTTCTTTGGCACGTATCAATTTAGGGTAGGGAAATTTAGGTAGCTTTAAAATAATGTTGGAAGCATAAAAGGTTTTTGTCCCATATCTCGTAGTATGAGAAAATGCAGAAATAATCATTTTAATAGGAAGAATGTTGAAAGTAATTGAATAAAAAGTGGAATCGGATCAAGAAATGGAAGAAAATTTGATAATGAATTTAATGTGGGTTAAGAAATAAATTGGGATTTAAATTAGATGAAGAGATATCATTCCGTGTGTGTGTGTGTGTGTGTGTGTGTGTGTGTGTGTGTGTGTGTGTGTGTGTGTGTGTGTTATAGACCCCCCTTGAGTCCAAAAGACACAATATTAGAACTATATTTTTCTGTTTATCTGTCTGTGAACACAACAACTGGAAATAACTAGAATAGACGGTAAATTTCAGTATAGGATTGATTTTGCTATGTGATAACAAATTTGTTAAACTCTACAAAATTTTGTATGAAATTCATTCAAAGAAAGTTTATCCCTATGTCATCAGTTCGAATGCAAGGAACACAACCCTTGGAAAGTTAAATGCTAACTAAAAGATAGGTAAATGAAACTTAGTGTACACCTTTAGCACCTAAAGTATAAGTCTATTTTAAATGTCGGAGCAAATGAACCAATGTACTGATCACCTATCTGTCTGTACATTCGCATGCATGTAAACGTAATAACTCAAAAGTTCTGATAAATAAAATTTAGTTTGTGATTTTGTTTTTAAAATTGTTGCTCTGTGTCAAATTTTAATTCCCATCATTCGATAAAAAAGACGTTTAAAATGCATATTCAGTCTTCTTCAATGTGTTCAAAGCACTTAATGATTATGTGTTACACTCTGAAAATAAAAATCTGAGCACTCATGGCTTTCAGGTCTAGCACTGTGTCTACAACTTTTACGCCGGTGGAAAGGGAGATAAGAACTGGAAAGTATACGAGAAAATTTTGGAGAGACAACACTAGCTGCTTGTCATCGCGATTCTCAGAACTCTACTGTCTGGGGTGCGAAACAGTACATTTCTTGGGAAAAGCGTCAGTTCTTTGGTGCCCATTTAACACACAATAATAAGAAACGGCAGTAGCTTGATGAAAATCAGTATATCCGAGAGATAAGTTGCTGAATGCCAAAGTCACCAAATCAAACGCTTCCTCTATAAAATAAACTGACTCATCGGCTTACTCGATCATCATTAATGAGAGAGGGCTACTCATAACACATATCGTGGACATTTTGGCAACTAGTTGAAAATTAATTGAACTAAATGCTCTTGATACTTGGTCCAAACTCACTAACTTTATGACAAACGTATCCTCGCAATCTGTGGGAGGAATATATACGGTGACATTTACAGCCGACATAACTCTTAAGATTCGAGCGACTGGGAAGTGTAGACTGTCACATATAAAAGCTGCCTTTCCATTTTCTGAACCCCTATTCAAATCTCTATGAGAGAGTGGTTGGCTTTGATGATCTCCAGTTCCTGTATATTTCAGACTTGCGCAGTCAACTCTAGAAATACGTAACCAGTGGAGTAGAGACTGGGGGGAGGGGATAAGGATACTGGATATTACAGACAAAAATTTTATGGGGTGTAATAGAAACAAATCATTGGTGCATTTGCATCATTTTCTTTAGAAAAATTCATGAAGGGTTGAACAAATAATAGCATGCCTCAAACGCCGTCGATACATACTAATGATGATTGGATGGTGATGATAGGAGAGGAAAAGTACACACCCAATATTAAATTTTTTACGCCACTATGAAGGCTTCCTGGCACAGAGGTAGCCCGTCTTCCTCGTGATCTGAACGTCCCGGGGTTCGAGTCGCGGTTAGGGCATGGTTGTTCTTCTGTGTTCTATCTGTGAGGCATGTCAATGTGCTCCCCTGTAAAAAGAAGCAGTACAAGCGAATGAGATGAGTGTGTAGCTAAAGTCGTACTCTTGGCCCTAGTTGGCGCTACTTCAAACAAGAGACGCTTATTTCGGCTTAAATCCGCTGATGCATCAGCGGGCTTGTCCATGAAAAGTGCCATTAATAACAACAACATCTCCACTATACATAACCTGTCAATTCTTTCCATGACGGGAAACTTACTTTCTGTGTTGTTTGTCCACCTGGTAGAGATAGAAATTCGAATTCAAATCAGTCGCGTAGCGAGAGAGAGTAGACACGCGAATGTGATGATTTTTTTGCCCCTAGCCACTGTCAGTAGTTAAGTAAGTTGATGTTCGTTTTAAAGTACAATTCTTTCTCCTATTGATATTTAATTTTAAAGTAACTGGGGATGTTTGTTTTTCAAAAAGAGAAAGTGTACGGATATTAACTACAAAACATAAACAGTATTGCAGAAATGTATAAAAATTGTCAGTTTGAAGCACTGAAAGCTTATAACTTAAAAAATATATAAATAAGAGTATCTATAATAAAAACATAGAGTTTCTTGCCCCCACCCCTTTTCATCCCCTTTCAAATCAGGGTTGTTCCTTTTTTCCAGATTTTAATATTTATTTATAAAATTCTTTTCATTGAAGTCAAATGAAATTTTATATTACAACCATTATACATCTATACAGGCATATTTTTATTTATTTCGGAGTATTAATATCTTTAAGAAGGAATATAATAACAGAAAATATCATGTATTTTTAAAATGTTTTAATATGCATGATCAAAATTTTTATTTTAAATTTATTAAAATAAGAAAACGCCCACTGCGTTTTTTTTTTATATCTGTACAGTCAAATATTGTTTGGTGAGAAGCTCGCATAACGAGCAGAGCAAAACATAAAAATGTGACTCGCTTAATAAGCAATATTTCGCAGAACAAGTGACGAGGAGACACCTGGCGTCACATATTGGATTGGCCTGTATCAGTTTATATTGAGCGTTTGTTGGAAGAGTGTTTTTATACTTAAATGAAAACAGTTTTAACTGGATAGCGTTGTCGAACGCAACAACGAGGGGTTTAAGCAAGTACCTGTGGAACCTTAATCGGCAAGAGATTATGGGGCTAGATGGGTAGATAGCAATGGCATCAATTAACTGGTGGAGGAACATAACCAGAAGCACCGAACAAAATATGAAGCTGGATTCTGTGTCAGAGCAAAAAGCTGCGGAGGAGATTAGTCAGGGGAGAAAGAAATAATAGATCCAACAGGGCATCAGCCTCCCAAGGAAATAAGGGAGATGCTGAAAGTATGGGAAATTATTGTATCATATGCAGAAAAAAAATTATTCAGAAAAGGTAGTAACTTTGCGTGGTACAAATTCATTTAACGATAATGCTATGTCCCCTTTTCACCCAATTTTGAAGCATAGCTAAGGATAAATGTCTTTAGACAATTTTGTTATAAAAAAGCATGAATTATGAATATTAAATTACATTATTATAAATTCGTTCGAGTATTTGTTTCGGAATGGGACGCATTATCATATTTTACAGTGATTCGTATGGGAAGAATTGTTTCGCTTAATGAGTGTTTCGCATTAGGAGTAATATCCAAGTACATATTATGCTCGTTAAGCGAGGCTTCACTGTATTTATATATTATGCTTATTTTAGGGCAATAGTTAGAGATTTAGTTAGGGGATAAAGAAATAATAAGTCCCATAGAGCATGAGCTTTCCAATGAAATAGAGGAGATCCTGAAAGAAGGGAAATTATTGTATCGTAAGTAGAGTAAAATTACTCTGAAAAGGTAGTAATTGCGCTGTACAAATTCATTGAACGATAATGCTATGTGCCCTTTTCGCCCAATTTTGAAGCGTAGCCAAGGATAAATGTCTTTAAACATTTTTTTTAAAAAAAAGAGCATGCATTATGAATATCAAATTACATTATTATAAATTCTTTCGTGTATTTGTTTCTATATAGGACCTATTGTCATATTTTTTAGTGATTCGTATGGAAAGAATTGTTTCGCTTAATGAGTGTTTCGCATTAGGAGTAATATTCAAGAACGAATTATGCTCGTTAAGCGAGACTTCACTGAGTTTATTAAGCTTATATTAGAGCAATTTTACTTAGATTTATTTATTTATTCAATTTTTAATAATTTCGATTTAAAAGAAAGAAAAAAAACTTTTTTTTGCTGCTTTATTTTGAAAATAGCTCGTTTTCTTTGTATATATTTAATTATTAAAAAACATATGTCGAAGCAATTCTCTCTGTCTCTTTTTTTTCACATCTCAAACTTCGATTATCTTCTTTGTCGAGAACTTTCCAGTTGCCATAGAAACTGAAGTAAATATCAGTAATGCTTTGTTTTTATGACTCTGGGGACAACTAAAAACCCATTGTTTTCCCCCATTACTGTGTCACTGATCTTCATCCCTTTAGAGACTGGTGCCGCTTGTCGCGCCTTAAGCCGCATGTCCATGCTATTAATATGCAGCGAGACAGAATATCCAGTCTTGCACATGGATGACCTAAAATATTCAGTCTGAAAAATCCTTGTATGTGGATTAATAAAGATAATCCTTTCTAAATACAGAATATTTTTTTATTTTAAAAAAGGTTTCGCAGACACTGGACGTCCCTGCAGATGACTGTAAGCTGTCTAGCAACATCAGCTTATGATAAGCCTTTTTTTCTGGACATATAATTACGTCTCATCTAAAGGAGAAAAGCAACTTCTTATTTAAAATAACATCGATTTTTTTTTTAAAGTTCTGAAATAGGAAACTGACAAATAATACTTTTGAAAAACCACAAATCTCAAAAATTGCTTCGTATGAAAGACAATATGGTTTACAAGTGGATTCCTATAGAAAGACTACCTATTTCAATGGTTCTCATTACAAGATTTCTGAAAAATTTATTCTGTTCTTTACCGATCATGGTCCCTAGAACCCAAAACTACCCTTCGTTCAAAAAGGGGGGGGTGTAATTAAAACGCTTTGTCCATGTTATCTTATGAGGCATATTGTGGTGTGGAGAGGAGAGTGCCTCGTCCTCATCATCTGACTACAGTTAAAAATTACGAAATCTGCTCCAAATATCCCTAGTGTTGGTTTACAACGGGATGTTAATATAACTGAACTTAACTAAATTATGTTATCTTGTAAACACGACAACTAGAATAATTTTGTAATAACGTCGGCTTTCTGGCTCAGAGGTAGCGAGTTTTCCTCGTGTTCTGGGAATCCCAGGTTTGAGTCTCGGTTTGAGCATGGTTGTTCTGCGTGTTATCTGTGAGATTTATGACTGTGCTCCCTTGTAAAAAGGGGATGTGCAAGCAAATGCGGTGAGCTTGTATCTAGTTGTACTCTTGGCCCTAGTTGGCGCTACTTCAAAAACAAGAGACGTTCCTTTCGGTTTAAATCTACTGCTGTATCAGCGGGGGGCTTGTCCATGGCAAGTGCTATTAGTAACAACAACAACATTTTGTAATAACTAGAGTAATTCAGATTTTAACTTGCTTACAATATATTGTTATACATATATAAAACTCGAATGAGTTCGTAAATGGTCCAACTAGCTCAAAGGTGGTGCATATAATGGGAGGTTGAAATTTTCAATTCGCTCAAACTTACTTAATATTGAAGATAGAAAAATAAATGAAATTTTCCAAATTAGCACCTCCTTAATACGAATAACTTTTGTATTTAAAGTTTTTCAATAACTGCTATATCTTAGAGGTTAGGATTTGAGAATTGATTTTCACACCCTAATTTTGACTAACATCAGCAATTTATGTTGCCAGATAATAACTCTAAAGTCATCTACCTTTTTCTTCCAGCTTACCGAGGGAAATTTTTTAAACATAATTATCCATTATAGATAGAAAGACCTTTCAAACGTATCGTCACTAAGATGTATTTCCTTTTGCCACTAAGATGTATTTGCTAATCTTATCAAATTTTACAAGACCTGGGAAACAATTTGAAAAAGACAAAAACCTGTTATGCCTTAGCAACTGGTGTTCAGTGTTCTACGCATGTTTATCTAAATCTTCACATCTTGACTTAAAAATAAACATGCGACCCAGTACGCTTCAAAGGAGCAGGAACACAATATCGTAACAGTAGTAATTTGAATGATTTTACAATGAAGATTCGAAGAAAATACCCGAAGATGTTTAATTGTGTTTATTTGGAATCGAATTATTTTTCGCAATAAATTTTTGAGAAATTTAAACTTAAAAAAAATAAATTAGTTAAGCTTTCATTAGAAGTAATAGTTAAATTCAAATGTTTATTTAATTTATATTATAAAACTCAGCAAAGATCAACCCCTCAATTACTTTCATTAAATAAATACCCATCCACATAATAAATCCAAACAACTATCACCAGCCTTTATCAAAAGCAATAATAGCAAAGCTTTAATATTGTTTGATTCGAAAACATTTCTGAGATCATAAAAGATCTTACTTAAGACCAAGTTAAATATTTATTCTTGAAATTTTCTAAAACAAGAAAAAGAGAAAAAAATTCGGATAGTAATTTCCTATTTTTGTTTCAGTTTAGAAAATCTTCAAATGATACAATATTTCAATTGGTATGAAATTTAGCCTAGCAGAAAAATACTTCTTCCTTTATTTATCTTTCAATGTATGCTTTGTGTTTGCTTTCCGTCATTACTTATTTACTCTTTAAGTTGTTTTTTTGTTCGCCATGAGTGTTGAAAGAAAACTTAAAATAAATTTGAACTAGAGTAGGGAAAATATTTTCTATAAAAGCCAATTATTTCCAAATTCGCCACTGCTAATGTATTGTCTTTATCTAAAACTAAAAATCCTCATTCGCTCGTAAGCTTTTAAAAGTTAAATAAAAAGAATAAATTCCCAAATAAGAATAGCGAACGAAAAGAAAAATAAAAGAGAAGAATTTACAAGATTGTTTCAGCTACGGATGGATTGCGTCAATAGAAGAGAGTAGGAAGAATTAATTCTCAGACTGTAAAAACAATTACTTGACGTCCCGAATTAATTTTCTGTATTGACAACAAAGTAATGGTCCATCCTTTTAACAAGAGTCTTCACTGTCAAAGAAGTCCTTGAATTTAAATGCAAAAAAAAAAAAGTTATTGCCTTTAAAAACTTTCCTTGAATATTTTTAAAAGAAGATTAGCGCATTATTAATACTTTTCAATCACATATTTGCTTGTTTAGCTAACCGTGAAAGAATCTAACACATTAAGAAATATTATGAAATGCTCAAGCAAATTTTTAGTAGTATTTTAATTTTTTTATGGTTATTTTCAATAAAGATGCTTTTTGCTTTTAGATTCGTTGTGTGTGTGTGTGTGTGTGTGTGTGTGTGTGTGTGTGTGTGTGTGTGATCAAATAAAAATAAATTACCGTTGGTATTATCTTTGCCCCACCACTACCATTTGCTTCATTTTTAAATATTGGAAATTAATTTGAATATGCCAATTAATATTCAATAACATGATATCCATATCTTCTCGCTGGTGATCTCCCTATGATCCATCTTTTTCCGTTGGTGTGGTGTGGCAGTTTGGAGACAGAATGCATCTCAAATGAAATTCTCGCCTCCTGAATTCAAAATTAAGAGGCCGTCTCGTAATAGCCCTCGTGCTGTTCAAATTGCTGCTGTTTATTTCTAAACCTCCCTCTCTCTCTTTTAAGGTTTAGTGGTAAGGTCTCGACTAGTGAGTCGTTGGGTTTCAAGTTCGAGACCCTATTCCTCAGAAGAATCGTCGTGTAAGGGGGTCAGTTGCTCGTTAAATCTGTCATGGTCAAACGTCCTCCCGCTGGTGGCGTTTGGAGGAGGGGGATGGTGCTAGCTCGGGCGTCACCCTTGTAATCTGGCCACTGTTCAGAAATACGAGGTCCGTCCCAAAAGTCCCCAAGTGTTGCTAAAGGTGTATACATGTAATACACCTTTAGAGACTTTAATATAACTACACTAAACTCTCTCCCTCTCTCTCTCCATTATATATATAACAATAGCAAGAAAAATTCTTTGAATGAGATGAAGAATTATATTTTGTTGTTTGAATCATAAATCTACTGTTGAAACAATTACTAAGTCTAAACTTATATACAGCCCTAACTCCTACTAGTTATATTCAGTAATATGTTTTTAGTATATTTTGAAGCAGTTTAAGAAAAAACAAAAAAAGACCACTTTTTTCAATCCAAATTGACCGAGTTATGAAGCTTTGAATATCACTGTTTAAGACTATTTCAACAGCTATCTCAAGGATGATCCGGTCAATGTACTGCTTTTCGTCGAGGCAGCTATTCAGCTGTCTAAAATAATCAAATTTTTAGCTTCTTATTTCTACAATTTAGAAACGGTGGTTATTTATTATTTGGTTCAAAAATGAATTCAAGCTTTTATCCTAAATATAAATTCAAAATATGATACTATATGATATTATTATAATTGAGCTATTTAAACATTTTTATGCGATACAAACTAGCACAAAAATAGATAACGACAATGATTCCCATATAATTAAGTACAAAATCAGATTTGAGTAATAGTTAGGGTGGGCCTTTCTCTTTTTTCTTCCAGAGCAATTTAAATTTGTTGCGATTTTAAATAATGAGTTTAAGGTATTATTTTTCAAAAAATTTCACTAATAGCATGAAGTTATCTGAAAGATAAAAAGCAAAGTAGAGAAATAAAACCAGTAGTTTTAAAGCCATTTCATCTTCCAAATTGAATGTTTAATGGGAAAGAGTTTCCTTTAACTATTAGAGGTTAAAATATTAAACTAAAAAATAATTTTAATACATCCTGTAAAATTAAAATAACTGAGCGTAAGCAATTAACCATAGCCTAGAGGCAAATGACAGAATGAAAACAAAATCTAATTCTATATTATAACAGAAAATAGAGTAGAAATTGTTACCTTAGAGGAGTATAATTGAGAAAAAAAAATATTAAATACTTTTTTAAAAACTGTAAACATCTTTTTCTGATATTACATGCGAGAAAATTGTTTCCGCAAAAAAATATTTTTAATCTCCTTACGTTATTTTAAGTGAACATTTTCTATTATTAAAATACAAAGAATCGCACATTTTTAAGAATATATTTTCAATGTAATTAATTTCTTAATATTCTTCTAGAAAGAATCAAAATGATATGAATAAATGTAAAACTGTTAAAAGGATATAAATGCAAATTTTTCAAATAATTATGTGTTTTTGTTTAAATTATTTCACTAGCTTGTTAGTTTAATTATTTAAAAAAAAATTAGGACAATTTTGAGAAAATATGAATGAAAGGCCGCCACGACTTTTAAGATTGGTTTCCTTCTGCATAATTATTCTCGATTATGATTCGTCACATCATGTAACACACCTTTCTCTGAGGTGCGACTTGTCCTTAAGGAGATTTTTTAGCCTGCATTCCCTATTGATAAGTTGCCAAGTGGCAAGGACCCAGCTGACACCTCCGAAGTGTCAACCCAGAACTAAACCGCTGATTTTTCATCTAAAGGTGCTCTGTATGCGAGGTATATTAATTTCTCACATTTTCATTTGCTAAGGTAACAAATCAGAATTATTTAAAAATAATATTTTTGGTGCCTTATTGTATAACTTTAAGCTCTTTTAGAGCCCTTAGATAATGCAAATTTTTGGAAAACCCATTCATTTTATAAGACCCAGGGATTTTTGGATTGATTTTAATTTAATTTCGACATAAACAGTTTGTAAATTGTGAATATTACGTTCAAACTTTAAAAAAAATTTTTAACTTGTCAATTTTTGACTAACCATTATTAATTACCAGAACATGTTAATTGCTAATTAAATGTTACTAACTACTTAAGAAAGAAAGGCCAATTTTCAGCAAGACAATTGGTTTTAGCGTCTCAAGTATAAAAATTAAAAATTTGATTTTAAAGGTTATCTTAAACAAAATTATAAGATCAATAAAAAAAAAATTAGCATCTGATAAAAAAAATCAGTGTTAAAGTCTATGCAAGACACATCGAACACACTTATCTAATAACAAATTTGAAGGCATCAAAAAAAAATCTGATGATACTGTTTTGAAATTTTAAAAGGATTTGGTTTTAGTTTGAATATGTTCCAGTACATGATCCTTGTAAATCAAATAAAAGAAAAAAATCTTAAATTATCTTGAAAATAATGCAAAGAAACCTGGAAGCCAAGACCCACACTCTTTCCAATCCGAAGGATACATAGGCAGTTGCCTAGTCTGCCTATTTGATAAACCGAACCTGGCTTTACCAATCTTAAAGTAATTTGCTGAAAAATGAAACAGCATCCAACGATCGAAGAACACCGCATTGATCCGAACGTATTACGATGGAGCCGATATTTTACCATTAAATAACATTAAGTCGTATTTTTTTAAAAAAGCCATCAACGTCTTTTTTTAAAAGGGAAAAAAAAAGTAAAATTTTAATAATTCATTATCAAGGGGGAAAATTAAAAACATATATATTAATTCTTGGATTTCTTCTAACAAAAATTCATTTCCAAAAAATAAAATCTTATTTCAATGAAGTACTTCCTTTCACGGAAAGAAAATAACGACAAAGATCTTGCACGAATTTGAGCAGATCGGAAATGGCGCCGGTAAGTTGAACGTAAATAATTCCTATTGCGCCGCGGTAGCGTGGCCGAGTGGTCTAAGGCGCTGGTTTTAGGCACCAGTCTTTCGAGGCGTGGGTTCGAATCCCACCGCTGCCAAGTATGTATTTTTGCGATTTTTTCCTTTCTCTTCTGATTTGGCGATTTTCTTATGCTCTACGTTATACCACAATTCGTAAGTTCTTTGTTTTTAGCATATTTATTCTTTTCCTCCTCTTTCGGGGATTTTATTATACTCAACTTTATTCTCAATTCGTAAGCATTTAAAATCCTTTTTTTTTATACTAAAGAACGATACTTTGAGGCGAATATTTTGCCAAATAATAATATTTCGATTTTTATTAGTCGTTTTTCACCGCTTCTAAGGGCTTTGTTTTTATCATATTTTTCGTTTTCTTCCGGTTGGCGAATTTTATTTCGCCAAACTCTAATATTCATAAACATTTAAAATATTTTCTCTATTTAAGTATCATTTTTCGAAGCGAATATTTTGCCAGATAATTATAATTTTTTAACCATCGTTTTCAGCATATTTTTCTTTTTCTTTTCGTTTGGCCATTTTATTACGCTCTACTTTATTCTAATATTCTGAAACATTAAAATTTTTTTTTTATTTCACTATGATGTTTCGCAGTGAATATTTTGTATTCTATATTATACAAAATATTATTTTGCTTTTTATATTTCTTATATAATAATAAAAATACTCCAAATTAAGTCTCAGCGGGAACGTAAAAAACATAGGATAAATTACGCTCTGCCTTAACTTAACATCTCCGAAATTAATATAAAACAATAGAAAATTTTGCAAAATCTATTTTAAATTTTTAAAATTTATAAAGGATTTTATTAAATTCCCGAAACATGAAAATATTATTTATAGACATTTATTTTATTTTATCATCTTATATTTAATCGGCAATCATTATTATACTTGTTACTAAATAATCCTATTATTTCTTATTATTATTTGGCCGTTTTATTACATTATATTTTTATTATTTTATTCTTATTCTTATTTATTATTTTTTATTATTTTATTTATTATTGTTTTATTCTTATTATTTATTCTTATTTTTTTATTATTTTATTTATTATTAAATTATTATTATTAATTTATTTTTATTATTTTATTTATTATTTTTTATTCTTATTTTTTTATTATTTTATTTATTATTATTTTATTCTAATATTAGTAAACCTTTAAAGTATTTTCTCTGTTTCAGTATAATGATTCGAAGCTAGTATTTTTCAAAATATTTTTATTAATTATTATTATATTTTGATTTTTATATTTCTATGGGACTAATAAAACATCTTCAAATAATGTCACAACGGAAACTTTAAAAAACGTACGATAAATGAAAATATATCTTAATTTTATTATTTATAACCAATAACATCTACGAAATCAATCTAAAAAGAAATTTTTACAAAATCCATTTTTAAATCACTAAAATTTATTAAAAATCTTATTAAAATTCAGAAACATGAAAATATTTTTATAAGCATTTATTTTATCATATTATTTTTAATCGTCAGTCATTATTATAATTGATGCTAAATACTATTATTCTTATTATCTTTTTTTCTTTATATCATTTTTGATTCATCATTATATATATATATATATATATATAATTGATGAAAAGAGAAGAATAGACGCATTTTCCATTAGCAAGCTGGTTGAGCTTCAAAATGAAATCCTTGGATTTATCGATCGATACTCCATGAGTTACGTCTCGAATGGATGTATACGCAGCTGGTATGGGAATGGATGTGCAAAAACTAGGGAATTTGATAAAGTCCTGTGCGTGTGTGTGTGTGTGTGTGTGTGTGTGTGTGTGTGTGTGTGTGTGTG
>JAOUZG010047704.1:4825093-4850152 GCA_026289955.1 Argiope argentata | reverse complement strand
AAAAAAAGAACACAATATAACTTGCATTAAAAGCTTTCAAATTCAGTAGCAATATTTTATTTTTTTTCAGTGTATTTTTAAAATAATATAGTTTTCTCTATATTTGAATAAAAGTTGTATTATCAATTTTTTTAAATTAAGATGAGATTACAAATTTTCATTGAGTCTTTTTTTGCGTATTTTCAATGTAATATAGTTTTCTCCAAATTAGAATAAAAGTTGCATTAGAATTTTTTTCAGAATTTACAGAATATCGACTGAAAGTCAGTAAATTTTTTTAAAATATCAACACTTGAGTGTTTTATGGAAAATAATTAAAGAATGTCAGTTTTTTTAAAAAAAGTAAAGATTATTTCTTAAACTATAATCGGATATTTCTTTCGATAACCTAAATGAAATGTTTTGATTATAATATTTTGAAAACTATTATAAACTTTCACAACAATTCCTAATAATATTATATACTTTCTGAACGATAAGCATTCACAAAAATGAAAATGATTTCACATGTGGATTTCAAAAATAATTTTCTTCCAATTTAAACTCTCCAAATCAACAGGATTTTCTTTCCCATTGGTATTATTCTGGATTTTGATTATTGATTATGAATGTGATGCAATTCTGTATCAATTCCTGATTAAGGGGGAAAACATAAAAAAAGTAATATAACTTGCATTAAAAATTCTCCAATTCAGTAGCAATGTTTAATTTTTTCAGTGTATTTTTAACATAATATAGTTTTTTCTAGACTTAAATAAAAGTTGTACTGGAATTTTTTAAAGTGAAAATTAAATTACAAATTTTCATTGAGTCTTTTTCTGTATTTTTAATTTAATATAGTTTTCTTTAAATTAGAACTAAAGTTGCATTGGAATTCTTCTTTAATTAAGATTAGATTTAAAATTTTCCTCGAATATTTTTGCATGCTATTATTTTTGCTGGATCGTTTACATATTCGTTGATCTACTCACACTATAAACAGTACATCTTTTGAAAAGATTTTGAATTGAAACCACAATTTTGTACGACTACTACATTCTCTCTTCATTATAATATTTCTAAGGCAAGTGACTGAATTTTAAAAGCTGTCATTAAACATCCTTTTTTTCTTTTCACTTTTCAACATTTTAAGTAAATTCTGTAGTTGTTGTTGTTATTAATGTCGCTTGCTATGGACAAGCGCGCTGACGGCGGTCAGCTATTTTAAGCCGGAACAGCGTCTCTTGTTTTTGAAGTACAGCAAACTAGGGCCAAGAGTATGACTTAACTACACACTCACCACATTCGCTTGCACAGCCCCTTTTTACAGGGGGGCACATTCACACTTCTCACAGATATTGCACAGAAGAGCAACCATGCTCTGACCGGGACTCGAACCCGGGACGCCCAGATCACAAGGAAGACGCGCTACCTCTCTGCCAGGACGCCGGTTAAGAGAATTCTTCAACAGATATATTCAGCAATTTTTTTAATTATGTCTCCTTGAGTGTTTCATAGAAAAGAATTGAATATTTTCAGCTTTTTTTTAAAACAGTAATTATTTCTTAAACTATTAAATCTGTTATTGTTTCCACTAACCTAAATGAAACATAAAAAATTGTTTCATTTAGGTTAGTGGAAACAATATTTTAAACAAACAATTATTTTGAAAATTCTTCTGTACTTTCATATTTAATTTGACTTTTTTATGTTTGTAAAGATGGAATTTTGTAGTCAATTTTGATTCACTAGAATTCTGAAATATTGTACTATTGTTTTCTATGATAATATATTGATTTAATATCTTCAGAACTGTATATGTACTGAAATATCTTCAGAACTGTATATATCTTCAGTACCAGTTAATTCATTTTAATTAAATTTTCATATTTTACGAGTTGCTCTACCCAATAATGAATTTGTGACACATTGATTACAATAGTATTTATGATAATGAATTAAAATCAAGGACAAGATGAAAATTATCAAAATAAAAACGTTTTAAAAACATACTTGTGAGACATATTTGTAAAAGTTTTAAAGTATCAATGTACTTAAGAATACTATAAGTTTTATTTAAAAAATATGATAAAATGCTGAAAACAATTCGCAAAGAAAAGTGAATTATAATGAATAGCACAAAAAAGGACACTCCAACATTCATTAAAAAGGACACACAACATTCATTAAGAAATTAGGCACAATGAATAGCACAAAAAATGACATTTCTAATCATTCATTAAAAACTAAGCCATAATGAATAACACAGAAAAGGACATACCTAACTATTCATTAAAAATTAAGCCATAATGGATAGCACAAAAAAGGGCATTCCTAACTATTCATTAAAAATTAAGCCATAATGAATAGCACAAAAAAGGGCATTCCTAAACATTCATTAAAATTAAGCCTTAATGAATATCATAACGAAAATTTCTAAATAATCATATTAAATTAAACTGTACTGTGAATATGATTTAAATTCCAATTTATTTAAAATATTTCTGTCTGCCCTTCATGCTCCTACATTTTATTTTGTATTCCGGATTTTGGAATGAGAATATAATTACATTCTAAGATATTAAATAAAACTTATTTTTTAAATTTTCTTTTATTGAAATGAAAAACAGTTGATCACCCTTTCCGACGCATTTTATAATAATTGTTTTATCTCATTTCTAACAGTTTTGTTTTTTAGATCTTTCTTTATTATCGGATTTATTTTGTATATTTCTTTTTTTTTAATACGTTAACCCTTTGCAGTCCGATGTCGAGTGGGACTCGACATTCAAGACTGTGCATTATTTTGACGTTTGATTTATTTACTTTTCAAATTTAATTGTTGAAAACGCCTACATAATGGTTAAGAGATGTAGATTAATTTTTCAAAGAAATGCAACTTAAAATAATTATGTATATTTATTTTTCATAGCAATAAACAAATGTTTGTATTAGGTGAATAATTTTGCATCTAATTATTTTTCAGACTTCAAAGGGCTAAAACATTTTTTATGAATTGAATGTGCTTTTGAAGCTTATTATTCTGGAATGCAAATGCTTGCTAAAAAAATAATAGTATTTCAAATTCAAAAAATACTCAAAAATAAGTATCAAAGTTACCCATTAATATAGAAAAAAATTCATGTACATTTAGGAACTTTGTTTCTTTACATTCCTTTAAGATACGTGAATTCATTAAGGCGTATTAAAACAAAGGAATTCACTTCGAAAATCAAGACAGCATGCTAAAAAGGAAAGAAAGGGAAAAGAAGCACGTGTACAATGCTTCAGTCAATGCATGAAGACGGAAGATCCTGCAATTCAAATTCCACAAACACCTAATTGAAGAGGAAAGCATTTCATACAAAACTGAAATTGGTACACATTACCAATTGCGATAGCTATTAACGAGTGAATAAGTTCAAGGTTATAAAAATAGGAAAGACAACACAGATATTTAAAAAGAATTTTTACAGTCTATCTGACGTAAAGAATAAAGTCTATCTGACGGTACGACTGATTAAATTGGCATTGTATCTGTTAGTTAAATTAGAATTTGAAAAGGCCGGACATAGTAAATTTTCGATAATTGACATAATAAAGAATTTTGAACTGGGTTTATTTTAATTCTGGGCAATGCTGAGTGAAAATAATTTTTCACATATGCGGAGAGAGAGGGATAAAAGATAGTTTACAGACTTAAAAGACAGATGTAAGAATACAGAAACATGGCATTCTTCACAATTAAATATGGAGTAGCAAATGAAATGGCAACGGTGAAGGTTATTAAATAAAAGAAAAGTATACAATTAAATAAAAGAAAAGTATGCAATTAAATAAAATAAAAGTATGCAATTAAATAAAAGAAAAGTATACATTTAAATAAAATAAAAGTATACATTTAAATAAAATAAAAGTATACAATTAAATAAAAGAAAAGTATGCGATTAAATAAAAGTAAACAATTAAATAAAAGAAAAATATGCAATTAAATAAAAGAAAAGTATACAATTAAATAAAAAAAAGTGTACAATTAAATAAAAGTATACAATTAAATAAAAGAAAAGTATACAAATAAATAAAAGAAACGTATACAATTAAATAAAAAAAGCGTACAACTAAATAAAAAGAAAGTATGCAATTAAATAAAAGAAAAGTATACAAAACATAGTGGGTAATAGATTTAATGGATTGTAAATTTGTGATAATACAATGCAGTGTCATGAATAACAACATGCGAAGAGTGTGGTGTTTCCGGCCTTTGATTATTCTAACGGTTTGTTTCTGGCTCTGTGTTCTACTTGCCTGCCTTCTTATATGTCATTCTGTATGCGGCTGTCAATATAACTACTGTTGTGATATTGTGAATGCATATTTCATTAAACTTGTGCTGTAAACCTTACTTTTTAAATCCTTTACTTAATTTTCTGAGTTTTCTGTGATAGTCGCCAATAGCGTTTTAACTTTCAGGTTCTACTGGAATAATAGCTTGTTTCTGTATAACACATCTACCCTTAAAATTTGAAGACAACTTTTTAAATCACCCTTCATTTTCTGATATTGCTAGAAAATATTAAGTGAGAAATTGTGAGCATTATGTACGAAAAAAGATTAAAAAACCAAAAATGATTTTATACTACAATAAAAAATATATCAATTGAAATTAAATAGTGCTCCTATAGTTTCTTCGTATGTAATCAAGGGAAGTTTGAGTTGTTGGTTGAATTATATTAACGTTACACTGTAAAGCAACTATAGGGCTATTTTGAGACGAACCTCTTAATTTTAAGCCGTAGTCAGATGACGAGAACGACACCTGACCTGGCAACCGATTACACACCACACCAGCGGGAGGACGTTTGGCCGTGACAGTTTTAACGTGCAACTGACCCCCTTACACGACGGTTCTTCGGTGGAATCGGGTCTCGAACTTGCAACCCTACGGCCCCCCTAAGACCTTACCACAAGGTCACTGCTGCCACTCAATCACGGGAAAGTGAAATGATAACAAATGCTAGGAACTGATGAATAGGATAGAAAGTAAATCTGAAAGGAACTTGCCTCTTGGGCACCTAAGGGACAAGATTTTTGTCGCACCTAAAAAAGACGAGCTCTTGAAGGCATCTGTAGTATCGCTACCACTCTCTCCAAACACCCACATATCATTAGAGGAAGGACATTTGATCACCGACAGATTGAATGAACATCGGTCCAAGTGCCTGCTTTCTGGCACAGAGGTAGCGCGTCTTCCTCGTATTCTAGGAGTCCCGGTTCGGGCATGGTTGTTTTTCTGTGTGCTATCAGTGAGATGTGTTACTGTGCTCCACTGTAAAAAAGGGCTGTGCAAGCAAATGTGGTGAGCGTGTTGCTAAGTTGTACTCTTGGTCCTAGTTGGCGCTACCTCAAAAACAAGTGACGCTCCTTTCGGCTTAAATCTGCTGCTGTATCAGCAGAGGACTTTTCCACGGCAAGTGCCATAAATGATAAAAACAACACATCGATCTTTGTTCTTAATGGTTCTTGGTGAAACCTCTTGATCCTCCATTTCTGTGTTCTAATGTTAGTGTTGAGCATGAATTACACGAGAAAATCCAAAAAGTTCAGAAACATCAAATTCGTACAGTTAGTTCACAAAATACGCATATACCAAAAAATAACTTAAAATGTTATCTTTATTTTTAATAATTTAACTTAAAAGTTCATGAATCATTTTTTTAATATCCGTTTTTCTTATCTTGCTATGTTCTTCAGAGTTTATCTGTACAAAAAATTAAGTATGGGATACTTAAATATCGAATAATGTTACAGAACATCAAATGACATAAAAATTAAACACACGTGGGGATACGAAATCCTAGGGATTTGCAATAACTGTACCAAACTGTACTAATAAATTTCTTCCAGTACAGCGCTTGCACTACCCGTAAAGAAAAGGTTAATGGAATCTTCGGTGATTCTTCTCACATCAAGTGAATTATTAAGGAAAATCGAGATCAAATTTATTTTGCAACAAGAAATATAAAAGACAATTTTTAAAAATCAATTCCTTCTTAAGTTAACAAAGGAAAATTTTACTTCAGTTACTTTTTGTTTAAATAGTTACAATTAATATAAATATGACAGAATCACAATATTAAGCGGCAAAATAGAAAACGAATTTCAGGACTATTTCTATTCTCCTTTCTATATATGGTGTTCGAACTCGCTGTCTAAGGGATGCGTATCCAACGTCATACCAACAAGACTATCCCGGTCCGGCAATTACAATTATTATAAAGAATTAATCAAAAAATTATACTACCATTGAATTTTCAACGTCAATTGTGACAACGCAAAATGCGTGATTTTTCTACACCAGTTGGGGAACGCAATACGGATTAGAAATTTCTAATTTTCTATATTCTGTATTATTTTAATTCGAAAGTACTTCAAAATGAATCCTAAAAATCGATTAATTAACAATGTTTAATTTTAAATGCATCAAACATTGTGAAAATAAACAGAATCCTTTAAAATAATCGACTGAAAACCTGTTAAGCCTTACCTCATTAGTGAGCGGAAAAAACAAACTGAATTTGTTACTTATTTGGCGGCGGGGAAATGAATATTTTTGGTTAGAAAGTTAGTTTTTAATTAATTAATAAAAAACTAATGAATTAATATATGAAAAAACTGAATTAACATCAAATGTATTCCACTACAAGTTTTAAAAATGTATTTGAACTTGATTGGATGAATAAAAAGTATTTTATTATTTTTAGTATTGAAAATTTGAACTATATATATATATATAAAAAAAAAAAAAAAAAAAAAAAAAAAAAAATCTCCCTATATATATATAGGGAGAGTGTGAGCTAATAGTAGGAATTGAATAAAAATTATTATCGGTGCCATATGTTAGCAGTTTTATACCCTGATAGCGCATATAAAACGGTTAAGGAGAATGAGATTCATGCGTATATGTATGAAATATATAATGCAGCAATAAAAACATACAAAATGATGGATTGTTTTCGGAAAGATAAATCATTCCTTGATTTTCGAAGTTCTAATACGCGTAAACAAATCCATCCTTTCATATATTTGTTAGATAGATACAGCAGAGCGAAGTAAATGTATAACAACGCAAAACTGGGTTCTTCGCATATTTTCAATTTCTTTTAAGCACGCAAAGCAAACCCATTGATTTAGGATGGTGTCAAATTATTATGGCAGTTCATCGCATATATGATATATAACGTAAAAATAAATTTTGTTTTCAAGAAGAGCTTGCGAATGAGTTGTTGTCTAAAAATGAATCAGAAAATTCACACCGGGAAACTTTTCAAATAATTAAAGTTGACAGGATAAATAAAAGATTATCAATAGACCAAATGTGTAAGTGAGAGAAAACAAAGTAACGGCATTAAAAATAAAGATAACATATTTATTTTTTAAAAATAAAGCAAAAATGGGATTTTTTTTTCCTTTTTGAGATTATATTTTAATTTCAAGTAAAATATAGGATGATTATCCACTAAATGGCTTCTAAAAGAGACAAAACAACTTTGCTTTCGGAAACACTGGGGTTTAAAACTCAATATCATCAAAAGCCTTCCAAATACCCGAGCTTGATTCATGATTCTGTTGAGCTGGACATTCACTATCACTCCACGCCAATGGAATGGCGTCACTTCATTTATGTGGAGTGAATTAACAGATTAGAATTTACTAGATATGAAGTGTAAAGTTGGTTATCCAATCTTTCAAAATATCCATCTCCATTTTCCATTGCTGCCTTTTTGATTGACCGGCCGGTAAATGCTTATAGAGAAGTATAGGAGGCTTGCAATATACCCTAGCAAGTTATTCACTTAAAAAGTTGGGATCTACAGTTCATTCTCTGATTCTGAATCCCTCCGAGTTTTTGCGCATGCGTCTGGAGGCATTAACTTTGTCAAAAAATGGAGGGAAGGAGAAGTCATAAGCAGACTCCCGTCACGAAGGAACAAGAAATAACCATAAAACTGAATAACCGAACCTCCGCAACTGTAACAACAACACTGGCGGGAAATGCGGTTGAGTCCTAAAGCCTATTCTAATAACCGGCGAATCTTCAGACGGGCCCCGCGTTCCCCCGTTTTACCCCTCTTGCGATCTCTTGGGGTCCTTTGATGCCTGGACTCTCTACCGACAATTTGTGAGAAAACTTCGGACGCGTCCACAGACATCAAAGCACCCCAAGAAACCGCAAGAGGGGTAAAACGGGGGAACGCGTGGTTCGTTTGAAGATTTTACGGGTAGCTGGAACGCCGCTTAATAACCATCACCGACCTGGTACAACGCTCCCAGTAGGAAGTACGTCCCTTCATCGATGAGAGGAGTCCCAGCCCCCACCTATCCCAGCCCACCAAGGGTGGCGAGATCAAACCACCATATCGGACGCATCTCATTCTCAATTACGAGGTGCCCCCTGGGGGAGGGGGAGAGGAGGAATATGAAAGAAGGTGCTAACATTTAAAAATAGATTGAAATTTTAAATGTTAGCATCTTCTATTATTAAATGTTAGCATCTTCTTCCATTTGTGGAATTAGGGGGAGTAATAACAGCCCATCCATCTGCAAACCCCCTTCACGAAATACTGCCGCCGAAAAATGCTAGCCTCGAAATAATGAAACAAATAGTAGTCGGCTTGTTTTGATTTTTCTGTCTGAATAGTTGAGCTAAGTAATAAAATGGCGTGTGGAATCAGAATTTTTAGGATTGTAGTAGAATAATTGTCAATGATTGTCTCTGGAAATGTCCATCCGTCAGTCTTATACAAATATCTAATAAAAACTAATTAAAATTGTCGAATAATATACTTTTTGATTAAATTTTTGGTTCACTTCCTGAAGGCGAACAAATAGAAAATTACTTGTTGGGCTATTTATCAAAGAAGTTCAATTTTTTGAAAAATAATGTTGATATAAATCTGCATTTTTTTCTTTTTTGTTTGATATTCCTTTTTTTATCATCTGCATTTACTGAAATTTCAAAAATTTCTCAAACATTTTTAATAAATTTGAAATAATTTTCAAAATTTAGTTTTTATTATTTTTATTTACTCCGGACGTTATGAAACTATTTTAATGTTCGACAGGGTTTTTTTTAAATAAATGTTTGAAAATAAATTAGATAATTTTATTCCTCTGAGATAAATAGTGTTTTATTACATGCGTTGAAACTAAAGAGAAAAAATTCAAGAAAAGCTTTTTGAAATCTAAAGGATATTTCATTCTATTTTGGATAAGTTCGAGTATACGGATGACGAAATAAAAGCAAACAATTATTTCGCTTTTAAAATGCTACAAAAGAATCTTGAGGTTCTCTCTTAAAATATTTTCGCCCACTGGTCTATTATTTACTTTACTTATTTGATTTATTAGTCTACTTAAGTGCACTTTTATTGTTTGCTGAAGTAGAAAATCATTTTGAATTTTCAAAGAAAACTTCATTCGTATTATAACCCATCTGAAAAATCTAGTCATGTTTTAGTGAGTTAGGATTTATAAATTTTTATTGAAACACTTATAAATGTGCTTATATTTGTTTTTCTCAAATCTTATTTATGTCACTCGAATTTTTATCACTGTTTATGAAATTTAATGACTCAAAAATTTATAATATTTTACTTAAGGTCCTCTGTATTATAATGCAAGGATTTTCTGTGATTTTTTTTCAAGAAATGGATGTATTTTTTAGAAATTCAAATATTGTTAAAATTAAGTTGTGAAACGTACCATAAAAAGTGAGTGAATTAAGTGAAAAAGAGAGCTGAATTATATTTTTCAACTAAATAATTTCTGTTTTAAAGTAGAAAAAGAAAATGAAATTTTAAAAAGTAAAAGATATAGCACTCCAATTATTTCAAAATTTTTACATATCTAACTGTCATAGTTTCTGAGGAAAAATTGGCAACAACATTAAGGTGAATTTGATATTGTAAAGGAACGAAACGCAGCGAGATACGGGAAACTTCGATGTTCAGTCGTTTCCTGATTTATCAAAATATACTTCTCGAATATCATCCGATTCTGACGTCATACTTACTAACTTCTAAGAGCCAGGATGTATGCAATAAAGTTTGGTTTCAATCAATTAATATACATTCTCCCTCAACTGATACTATAGGTTTAACAAAACTGTTATTCAATGCGAATATCTCATTTCGTAGTCTCCGGTCTTCTAAAATAAATAAATAAAGCTATCAAAACGGTATTGGTTGAAAGCATTTCAACGTTACATTTTACAGTAGCCAAAATCAATTCGGCTATTGTATCCATTAAAACGAAGACATTCCTATCCCCCCTTGCAGGTAAACAAAAAGATTAGAATTTTACCTCAAGACTATGAATACTGTTTGGATACAGAAACGCCTGAAATGTCGTTTCGTTATTACTTGATACGAAAAGAGATATGGCAGAAAAAATACTGCTTTGCATTTTAGGAGGTTTTAGCTACACAAAAATCTATTTTGCGGCTTAGATGTTTTTGCATATTGAAAATGCTTTCGGTGGGAGAACTATTGTTTTCGGAAAGAAATGTTTCCATAGAAACCAAATGGTATGAGCATCATTCAGCAAAGCTGCTGGCCTTCGCTTTCGCCGAAAAGATCAGCAACAATAATCAAAAAAGAGCTTTAGGATCATCTCGTTTCCTTTGCATATTTATGAATATCAAGAAAAGAAAAGCCTTGAAAAGAGAATGGGTCTAATAACCGTTAGCCAAAGTGTATCTCTATTGTTGAGGCATTAGGAAATTAAAACGTCTCTGTATAGGAGCCAACAAACTTGCATCTCTTATATCCTGCAAAGTCCCTGGAGGATATTGCCATGAAATTTCCTTTGCAAAAAACCGACCATAAAAACAATAAAGAAAAAAGGATCTCCAGTTTCTAATATAAGATGAATGAATGAAAGACAAGCATTCTTTGTGCTTTCTTCTCGTCCAAAATTAAAATTTTGGAAATAAAAGATAACAAGATGGCGCTCGGGAAGCGAACAGGGACATAAAGATAGTATTAAATTCCTGGCATGATTAAAGATAAGGCACAACTGATTTAAAGTTTTAAAATTAATTAATTTATCTGTGATCTATTTTATGAAATTGCATTTTCTTTCTCTAATATATGTATAATCTAAATAAAACTAGAACAAATACAACAATCTTCGACAAAATAAAACGTTTTTAGTCTGTATTTATTTGCAGGCAAAAACTTTGAAATAAAATCAACCTTTTGAGTGTTTGTCAGGTTGTCTAACTTTTCCGAAATAGTTTGATCCAGTGTGATTAATTGGCTGATGTTTTGAAAAGCAAATAACATGAAAAAAGAATTCACCATCTCTGATTTATTTTAACTGTTATTCGTACCAACTTTTTAAAATTTCAAAAGATGAGGTGAAAAGTATATAATTATTCTTTAGCTTATTATTAAAGCATGGTATTAAGAAATGGTAAATTTATCATTAAATTGGAAATAAGTTATCTAAAATAAATCATGAAAATGAAATCTGAAAGCAGGATTAAAAGTTGGATTTATTTTATCAAAAATAAAATTTTAATTTATTTAATTTGATTTATTTTTATTGTTTTTTTTTGTTGTTGTTGTTGATTTACGGAATCAGCTTTAGAACCAGCTTCAAGGCACTGTATTATTCCGATTAGATTCCATTAAATTCAGGAAAGTATCGGCGTCATGGCATCCCAGGTTCGAATCCCGATTACAACAGGGTTGTTCTTCTGTGTACTATCTGTGAGTTGTGTGAATGTGCCCCTCTGTAAAAAAGGGTTGTGCTAGCGAATGTGATAAGTGCGTAGCTAAGTCGTACTCTTGGTGCTAGTTGGTTCTACTTCAAAAACAAGAAACGCTCATTAGGCTTAAAATCGTTGACTGCCGTCAGCTCGCTTGTCCATGGAAAGTATCATTAGTAACAACAAGAACAAAATTCATGAAAATAAATAACTAAAGGATATTTAGTTATTCGCAACTAGCGGAAGAGTAAGAGTAAAATTTACGCATAAAAATCATTAATTTTCTACAATGTTTAATAATAAAGCCTCTTCTTAAGAATCTGATTACAGAAAAAATGTCTAAAAGTAATGATAAACGATAAAATATTTCATTATAAAATGCTTTTTCACACAATGGTAATGAACTCATAGAGAACATCAATACATTAATGCACTTATTCAAATTTAATATTTAAAAATACTTTTCTTTTGTCTTCAGACCTTTATGGCGCTAACAGAATGCCCCTAAAGGTTTGAATAAAATATCTGTAAAACTAAGGATTCAATAAGATGGATTATTGTTTACAATGCAAAGTTAAGGTTTCACTAAGATGGATTATTGTTTGGAATGCGAGGATAAGGTTTCACTAAGATGGATTATTGTTGGGAAGGCAAAACTAAGTTTTCAATAAGATGGATAATTGTTGGGAAGGCAAAACTAAGTTTTCAATAAGATGGATAATTGTTGGGAAGGCAAAACTAAGTTTTCAATAAGATGGATAATTGTTTGGAATGCGCAGCTAATGCTCCAAGAAGATTTCTGCCTTTTCATCTTGTTCAACATCTTCTCTGTCCCAATGTATTTTAACAATATTTTTGTAGAAATTTTAAAACATTCGAATCTTAACCTAGCGCGTAATCAATTCGGATGGTAAAAATTTCCTGCGTCTCAAACCTAATTGTTAATTCTGGGATCCATTTATATTATTCTAGATCGTATCCACAGAATCATACCTTGCCGAAAACCTGGGTTCATAAGGTACAAACCTTTATGAATCCAGGAAATCCTGGATTTACACCCGATGACTCCAGGAAATCCGGGATTCCTAAGGTATAAGCAAACAAAAATATGTCTTTAAATCATGGATTTCTTCTCTCAACTAAAGGAAGAACACATGGGTTTCGAATTTTTAAGAACTATCGATAAGTATTTTTATTGGTCATTTAATGCCTAAAAACATTTTTTTATTCATGCTCTGTGCCCAATATTTTCTATACCGAAAAAGTAAAATAATTTAAAGAGAAAAGCAAAATGGAAAAAAGAAGGTTTATTAAGTATTCAAATGCCTGTAAACCATAAGATAAATCTGTAGAGCATGAACGTATATATGGAGTCACATGATTAGATTTAAATAAAATCACGTTAGAACCACTGATTAGATTTCTGTTCAATACCGAATTCATTTCCAGTGAGAGGTCAGAAGATAAATTAGCTGATATCGTCGAAGAATCTGAGAGTCTGATCTTATCACGTGACAAATGTTACGTTACATTTACACAGGAGCAATCGCTCGCATCAAATGAATTACAATATCTTGTCAACAGTCGTAGCAGAGAATATAAGCATAAAAAGAAAGAAACACATTTCCCTTTTCATTCTATCAAAAGTTAGAGTATGCGTGTCCTTTGATACTGCATTGTTGATTGGTTATGATATTTATTTTTCTGTTGTGGTCAGTGATTGTCCTAAAGCAAATACGTATAAAAGACAAAATTTCAGTAAAGCAAGAGGTTAGTTAATTGTTTTTCGTTAGCAAATAATTCCTTAAAAGTTATTAAATTTGTTTCATATAACTTTCATGGATTGAGTTTGCTCTGTTTACTGTATCATAAAATTACACTAATTATCCTGCTTTTTAACAGAGGCCATTTGGCATCCTTTGGCGATACAAACCTATTGGTGGTACCTACTGTTAGATTTTAGCTTATTGGAATTTTTACAATCAACCTTTTGCAATATCAGCTGCGTTATAATTGGATTATAATCCTTATCGTAAATATTTCAAAAATCAAAAAAAAATTTCTGTCAAAAATTTTTTGTGAAATCTTTTGAAATAATTTTTTATTAATAATTTAAAGAATTTTATATCATTAAAGAACACTACTGATTATAATCGTATTGATATTGATTTATTTTATGACTGTCAAAAAAATCGTAGTTACCACTTTTAGCATTAAGTAATTTTCATCACATAATAATATTTCACTTTATATTGAGTAGTTTTAACTGAACAGATCCTATTCAACTTATATTTCAGATTTAAAACATTTTTTTAAAAAAATTCTTTAAGGATTGTTCAGTTCAAACTGAAATAAAATACATTACAAAAATGTTTGATGTTTAAAGTTAATCTTTATCAGATAAATTAAAAAATCAAAAAAAATCCGTCCTAATAGATTATTTATTACTGAATATCAAAAACAAAAATGTATAAATATGTTTCAGATAATAATAATTAGGAAATAGAAAAAAAGAGATTATTTAGAATAAATTATAGATGTAAAACTCATAAAAAGAGAAAAAAAACTTTCTACCACCATTTGTTTGAATTTTTCATCAATAAGACAAGCGGGGTTCTCATGCAATTTTCTCTGTAATAGGTAGTAGTTATGTTGGCGCAAAACTGTTTGTTGATAGCAATTTTCTTTAAAATCAATGTTACTTTGATGGAAACTGTAGCATTCTCCAGGAGGAATCAATACCATGTGAGAAACACCACCTGGAAGTCATGCATTTGTTTTCCAGTAAAGAAAACAAGTTCAACGGCCTCGAAGATTCAACGTTAGGTGGAAATTGCATTGGAAAAAGAAAGAAAAAAAAAGTTAACTCGGATAATTCTATTAAGTCTAGACTATTTCTTTATGGTTCTCTGATAGAAACTCTATCGAAAGATGCTTAAACGAAAACAACGGAGAAAGTTAATGATGGTGTAAATATATAATAATTTATATAAAAATACATTATCTCTCAATTGTAACAATTTAATACCGTAAATTGTTAATTTATCTATAAAGTATTAGTTGATTGGTTTATTTAATTAAGTACTAGTTGATCAGTACACTGATATTCAAAATTCTCTTCAATAATTGAAAGACAAATTTGAATTGATATTATGTAATCATATTTTTTTTTCTTTAAACTTTTACGAATAGTACCCCGGCGTTCTGGTACAGAAGTAGCGCTTCTTCCACGTCAATCAAAACAATTTAATATATCTTAACCACTTGACATACGAATTTATTTAACTTTCTAATTAGATAACTCAACCTATTTTAGTAATTTATTGTTAATTTGACTTTTTAAAATAATATATGGAGCATTTGGAATACTAAATCGTTTCATATTGATTTTTTTTTTGTATTTAAATACTTAATTCTGTGACTTAATCGCAGACTTGCAAATAAAATGCGTATGTCAGACACGTCATAGTATGCGAAGTAGTTAAGTTTGATAATCAGTTGAATTGATCAAAAAATAGTTTTAGAAAAAATCTCTGTCTGCAGATATTATTATTTACCTGGCACACAAATTTTATTGGTCTCAAAAATAACAAAAATTTCTTCAATAACACTCAAACAAAATTTCTTTTAAAGAATGTCATTTTAAAACTGCAACATTGACTATCAATGTGTTATCTTTATTAAACTAACTGACACAGAAACGTGCACATTTGCAGGAAAATTCAATGTATATATTATTTTTCGAAATAAAATGACATGCTGAAAGTTGCATATAAGTGATTAAAAAAGTTATTTTATTTTTAAATTAATTATGGTAGTTAACCCGGATGATATTATTTAAAAGCGATTAGCCGGCATTCTGGCACAGAGGTAGCAAATCTTCCTCGTGTAATGGGAGTTCCGGGTTCGAGCCCCGGGTCGGCCATGGTTGTTCTTCTGTGTGCTATCTGTGAGATGTGTTCCCCTGTAAAAAGGGGCTGTGCAAGCGACTGTGTTGAGTGTGTAGCTAAGTAGTACTCTTGGACATAGTTGGCGCTACTTGAAACAAGAGACGCATATCTTCGGCGTAAAATCTGCTGATGTATCAGCGGGGCTTGTCCATGACAAGTGTCATAAATAACTACAACAACGAATATTACTATTTAGATATATTTTCTAAATAAAAAAAAACTTTTTGTTTCTACTTTTTTTTAAGATTTTGTTGACAATATTCAAGTGTCTGTATTTAAAAATTATATTCTGAACTCTGAATTACTTGACCTTCCTGCTATTTTATTATATTTCACTTTTTAAACATAACAATAACTACTGCAGTTATTCCTGTTGTAGTATGCTGAAATATTTTGAAATGTATAGGGTTTTTTTTCATTGCGTATATAAACATAGGATGTCACCAAAAGTGTCCTTAATAATTGAAATTAGATATTTACATCCAGTTGCAAACTTACATCAGATATGCCACTAAATATATGAAGATATTTTGACTTCTGTAGAGGACAAAAATATAAAACACAACGAAAAATTGTCAGGGAAAAAATATTTTTCTTACACTCATCTAAAAGGACACAACGTTTGATGATTAAAGATATAAAGTTTTCTGAGTTATAAAAGGCAAATTTATTGACATAGACAATTTTTCTATACCACTGTCCGGTACTTGAATTGGCCTTTTATTGTACATAATTTTTAGGGTTAATATACAAATTTCAAAGGACTCTAAAGTTGTACATTTTTCCTCATCTATACAAAGTTGTATTCTTTCAGCAATACTGGTATATGTACCGGCTTTCTGGTACAGAGGTAGCGCGTCCTCCTCGTGTTCTGAGAGTCCTGGGTCCGAGTCCTGGTTTGGGCATGGTTGTTTTTCTGTGTGCTACCTGTGAGATGTGCGACTGTGCCCCCCTGTAAAAAGGGGCTGTGTAAGCAAATGTGTGTTGAGTGTGTAGCTAAGTCGTACTCTTGGCCCCAGTTGGCGCTACTTCAAAAATAAGAGACGCTCCTTTCGGCTTAAATCTGCTGCTGTATCAGCGAGTGCTTGTCCATAGACAAGTGCCATAAGTAACAAGAACAACATACTTGTATATAAATGATCCAGCTCATCACTTTAACATGAAGATCGGTAATATGGGTTTTTACCTTTCCAAAAGTGGTTGTTTTGAAAATTTCAGTGGTTTGTCATATTAAAGCTATATACACCGACTCAGATTACATTTATCAGAAAAGAAGGATGTAGTTTTATTTTACCTAAAGTAGGGACCAGTTGTAAACTTTTATTATGTAGATGTCCATATAACTGTTATAACCGTCCATGTACTTAATAAATCCATAATGGATGCTTTTTGTTATGTTAAAATATTCTCTACACTGTCGTTTTTGAAAAGTTAAACTCCGGACTGACTGTTCGTATTCCAGAATGAAAATCATTTGAGAAATAAGCCAAAATGCCAATTTCTGTATCATTTGCAAACTCTTGGTCTTTGTAGTTCAAAGTAAGAATTTGTAGTTTGTTATCGTTGAAAAGATTTATTAGTACACTTCCTAGAATGATGCCGATATTTCAGAAAATGACGTTTGTATACTTCTACAGCTAGCCATCATTATGATTATCTACAGCATAAATCATCAGCATATCCAAGCGTTCCCTGTTACCTGTCTTTAAAAAAAGGGTTCTGTGTCATTTGCGCTCAATCCCATTAGAGCTAACTCATTAGAGGGTGTTATTTGCGCTCAAGCCTTAAAAAGGGTACCACATTATAACTTTTATCGTTGTATGTAAAATTTGGCGATTTTACAATGTGCGCCATATGGTAATCAATCATCGTTACAGTAAGAATGACACTCCGTATCTCGGATAACGTTAAAAGGCTGCCGTGGGAAAAATGCAAATGACCGTTACCGCGTTTCAAATGATTGATAAAAGTAATAAGTAGAGTGAGCGAAATTTGCTTTAAAAATTTACTATAAAGGAACATGTTCATAATTTTCCTACACTGAAGACATTTATAAAAATTATAATTTTGATGCACGTAATACAAATTTAATCTATCAAAGTGAACTATATTTTTTAGTTTTCGGAGGATTTTATCTTTTTATGTCTTAAAGTTTAATTTTATTTAACAAAATGAAAAAAAAAAACATAAAAAGTGTTTTTTATTTAAATTTAAATGGATATCAATAATGTTTAGTTCTTTCAATATGTATGTATGCTTTTATGTATGTATATATTCTACGAAGGGATACTTGAAATGAGCTAATGTACTTTTTTACGTTAAATTTGTTCAAATAAGTTATGTTTTTTGCAAAATAATAAGCGCTTCGGCTATAATAAATTATAAGAATCATATTTAAAATTAAAAAAAACAGCTGCTGGTTAATTCTCAAGGGGAGAAAAGCATATTTTCAAATCGAAAGTGTTGATAATTACTGAAAATCCCTTCAAATCTGAAATACATTACTTCATTTCCTAGCTCATTTACTGTCAGATTTAATTATACATAATCTAATGTACCACAAACGATATCTAAATGCAGCATCTACACGTACTACATTAAAGCGCTTGATTCTCAGATACAGCATCATGTGCTAAAGTTCTATTCGCAGGTAATAAAGTAGTAAATTTCTGTCTAATTTTCTTAAAAGCTGTAGCAGCAGGGATTTAATATCCATTTTAAATCTATCCTAGATCTAAGCATGAAAGAAAGCTAGAAATTAAATATGTTACTTCATATTTTATTCCTTCCTTTTTTATACTTCTTTTTTCATCTCTGTATTTCTTGCCAAAAGTATAGATTCATGTAAATTTAACCTTTATTGTAACCGAAAGTGAAATTACAATAGCAAATGTTTGAATATTAAGGCGTAAGATAAGACTAATTTCATAGCTATGACAGAAAGGTTTCTGATGTCACTTTTTTTTCTAAAAAGCAATACATCTTATCACTTAGGAATAAGTTTTTCTTTTTTAAATCCTGCTTCCAGACATACTTCCAATTACAAAATTTCATAAAAAAAGGTAGGCAATTGAGCAAAAATTTATATATATATATATATATATATATATATATATATATATATATATATATATATATATATATATAATGAAAAAACACATTTAAATGATTTGCTGAGAATAAATAGCAGAGTCGTGGCCGAAATCATGGAGAATACAGGTTGAATTTTTAGTTTTTTTTATTCCAGCACGGGAGCAGGCCTTATTTACAAGCGAAGGCGACGTGCACAACACAGAACGACACAACGGAATTCACGAAAGTTAAGTGTACAAAAGAGGGTGGGAAATCATTATCCCTGGTATTAAATACCAAGACTTATATCTAAACTAAGAAATGAATTAATTTTATCAGTGGATATTTGATAAATCTTTGCTGATTAATTCAAAAAGTCAGTCCTTATATCACATGAGCCCTATCACATATGCCCAAGTGTTATTAATAAGTGTTATAATGCAATTCTGAATAGGTGTCGAAGGAGTTAATTTGAAACAAATTTTTATGCCCTTTAATCAATACAATTCCAGGATATTTTTTAAAATAATTTATTGAAAAGGTTATAATTATGTTATAGGCTTTAGCAAAGCAGAAATAGTATTTAAACAGCTTGAAATTAATAATGTTAGGTGTGTTTTTTTAGGGGTGGAAGGAGGCTCCCCCAAAGGGGCTTAAATTAGAATTTAAATTATTTTCTGAATTTGATGTTCAGATCAAGAGGTCTATCCATACTCTCAGAAAGCATTTGTGATCATTATCATTAATTGGAGTTCGAAAAAACTAAAGAAAAAAATTATAATTAATATAAAAAGACGCCAAAAAATATGTGTGTTTTTATATCTTGAGGAATAAACGAATGAAAAAAAAGAAATACCGCAGTTCATAAAATATCAAACTTGAGTTTAGATTTTATATGTTGATAGGAACTAGAAAATCAAAACCCATTTTGTACTATGGAATTGATTTAATGAATCTGATTTAAATAAATAATGTAATTTTATTTCTACTAAAATGACATAAAACTTGAGTACTAGCGAGTTTAAAAACATAAAATGGCATGAAAGCTATGGATATTTAAAAAATTTCACACTTTTATATCTATATTGTTGTAATAAAAATTTTATACACCTATAGTTTTAAATGGCAACTTTCAAACATTATTTCAATTTCCTTCCAGCTATATTGCAAATATTTGACAAATTAACAATTATTTTATAGGTTTGCTATTCTAAAATTTAATATTATAGTTTTTAGTGACAATTTTTAAAAGATTATTTAATTATTTTTGACTGTATCACGATCAGGGTGGATATTAAGATTTTTCCATATTTAGTATAAATTATAGTTTGGCATAGTATAATATTCAAACAAATTAAGTAGTTCTAAGGAAAGGCTAAAAATGTAATAATTACTTTATTTTCATTTTTAAAAATTTCAAATATTGACGGTAATTTGGACATTTGCTTGCCTTACATTTATATGAGGGAAAATAAACTTTGTTTCATTTTCCGTTGAAGACAATTTTATTCAAATAACATAAATTGTTATATAATTATTCAATTTATTTGATGTTCTCTATATAAGGAGTCTTTTCCTCTACTGAAATATTCGACTATTTTAAGAAGGATTTTTTAAAAGCATAACTGCTGTTTAAATTTATAATTTACAAGGAAATAAATATTATAATTTCATGCTGAATAATTTAGAATCTTTGAAGCATAATATCTTATCAAATGTGATAGCAAATAAGTGTTAGTAATAACTATTAAGGAAATGCGTTTGCTTTTAGTTTCATCATCATCTTTAAGATAATTAGATAAAATTATTTAGCAGTAAACATGTGCGTTTTAAAAATTTCTTTGAAATACTTCAACATTGTAAAGTGGTTATTCAATGTATCAACAAAAAAACTTGTAAGTATATATAAAAGCTTATTAAGAAAATGCTATTATTCAAATATATAACACAAATCAAATAAATTATTTAAATTCAACAGTTTTTAAAATACACAAAATATTCTCTTTCACACTGCAACTTAAATACAATTTTAACCATTGATGGTAAGTAGAAAGATTAATATATGCAAAAAAAAGTTAGAAAGAGTAACCAATGCATGAAAAAATATTCATATTACCTAAAAGCATTTTATTTCAAGTTTACGCTTGCTTAGTTTTTTCAATTCTATTTTATTACTAAAAATTATTTTTCAATTATTATTGAATTATTTTTCAATTATTATTAGTATTATTTAAAAAAATTCAAATAAAATTTTATTAATCATTGCTTTAAAATAATTTTATAAGAATTTTGTTATATTAGTAAGAGTTACAAGGCAGCTCTTTAAGTCCTTGTCAAAAGAATATTTTTCTACTGTTCGGTTTATTCTATCATCGGTTTATTCTAGATCAGGGATGCACAACCTATGCATCGCGGGCCAAAATTGGCCCGCATAGCCTTCGAAGTTGGCCCGCGAATTTTGCTAATAAAATATAACTAATTTAAAATGAAATGAGACTTTTTTCAAATGAAAAAGGATAAAAATCTGAAAAGAAAACGATTCTACATCAGAATAATAACAGTTGTTCATTAAGTTTATTTACTTTCTATTACGAAGCTTTTCAGTTTGTTCCCTTCATGGCTAACGGCGAGTACGTTTTTCGTATAGGAGAAGCTCGCAAGCGTGAAACATTTCCACACATGAAAATGCAGTATGAGGATCCAATTCAAATCTTTCATAAAGCATTTGATGATCGTTTTTCAGATTTTGAAAAGTGCCAAACGAAATTTGATGAATTTTCTTCTCCATTTTCTGTTGATGTTAATCTAGTGGATGAGAGTATGCAGTTAGCCTAAATTGATTTAGAGAAGTCTGATTTTTTTCAAAAATCAGTTCAAAGGTAAACCGATATTAGAATTTTATAAAGATTTGCTATAGGAATTTTTATGCTTAAAGAAAAATGCAACTGCATGTGCAACTTTCTTAAAAGCACTTAAATTTGTGAGCAAATTTTCTCACTAATGAATTTTAAAAAATCAAAATTAAGAATGAGATGAGAACCTTTCTGCTGTTCTACACATTGCTACAACTAATATTAAGCCCAACATAAAATCAATAACTTTAAATGAATTAATTTTTTTACTAATTTCGATTATTAATTTTTTCTCAAAATTTAAAATGCGTTCTCTGTATAATTACCAAAAAGTTTTCCTCTGTTATTCTATTTCAAGTTTGCACCCTTTTTACCAGGAATCTCTTTTTTTTTTAGGTTTAGTTAATCGTAGTTATAATGTTTGTGTTTTATTCATTTATTTATTGCACAATGTGTGCATGAATAAAATAAGTAAAGTAATAATTGTAATTCATGCGTATTGCCATAAAAAAACTCCAATGTTTTCGCGTTTTTAATATTTTTTAGCATTCATCTGCTTTTTTGGCCCTCTCCATGATCTCTTTTCATATTTTGGCCCCTCATCCTGAAAAGGTTGTGCATCCCTGAGCTAGATTTATATATTTTTTCGCTCTCCCCTTTTCATCTAAATTTAATCTAACCCCTAATCTAAAATAAACTATTAAAAATGTATCTAGCGTTCTTAAAGAAAATTTTACAGTTTTACCGTGAGAAAAAAAAATCGAATATTTCGAAGATAAGGACCCTTAATTATGTCACTTAATCTTATCAATGCGAGAAACATTCTATATAGGCCCTCTAGATGCACGCCAAGTTTTCCTGCCAAAGGTGATTGAATTGCAGTAAACCTACCATGTGAGCGCAAATGACACCCTCTAATGAGTTAGCTCTAATGGGATTGAGCGCAAGTGACACAATCCCAAAAAAAGCACCCAAATCCAAGCAAAGAATTTTATTTTCTAATTTAGCAATCCAGTATTTGTCTGGAATGTCGTAAATGTTCAGTTACTCAAGTTCCTTTCTTTGCAAAGTCAAAGCTGCAAATGTCGATTAATCAATGTGATCAACATAAGAAAATTTCTTTTAAGTAATGGTGATGGGATGATGTGTTCACGGATAATTTTTTTATGTTGGATAAACTAGCACTTCTGAAATAAATGCTTTCATCTAATTTTGGGATTACCCCATCTAAATTTAAAAATAAACATATACTTTCAAATTTTGTTGATAGGAATGTGAAACATTGCGTGTGCATAGATGAATGATGATGGGATTGTGTATTCCTGGAGATATATTTGCATATGAAATGATTTTTTTTGTGGTGGATAAACTAGCACTTCTGAAATAAATGCTTTCATCTAATTTTGGGATTACCCCATCTAAATTTAAAAATAAACATATGTTGTCAAATTTTGTTTATAGGAATGTGAAACATTGCGTATGCGTAGATGAAGGTAAGAGAATCATTTTACCCTTTTATATTTTTGTTCTATGTTTTAATGTATAAACATTTAATTTTTTAACTTTCTACTGCCATTATCCAAAGCAGAGAAAAAGATTTGTTTAACCCTTTGAACTCCGAAATATAATTAGATGCAAAATTATTTACCTAATACAAAGATTTGTTTCTTCCAATGAAAAATAAATATACATAATTCTTTTAAGTCGCATTTCCTTGAAAAATTAATCTCCATCTCTTAACCATTATGTAGGAGTTTTTAACAATTAAATTTGAAAAATAAATAAATAAAACGTCAAAATGATGCACAATCTTGAATGGCGAGTCAGAGGCACCATCGGAGTGCAAAGGGTTAATATAATTTCTATCTTATTTAATGAAACATTGTAATTCGAAGTATATGCTTAAATGCAATATTAGGATAATTAAATGCTTATTCCACTTTCTTGGGACGCCCAGTATATTTGCTTTCCCATTTATCAGCGAAAGCCTATAGAGTACATTCTAAATTACTGAAAGGTATCGATTTAGGAAGGTCTAATGAATTTAAGCTACTCCGTCAACAACCCACTTAGAAACTAAAAGAACTATTTTGATACGAAAGTCGTAATTCTGAACAGGCCAGGTGATAAGGACGGTGTATGACCTTTAACCTCCCCCCCCATCATCTCCAAACTTCCACAATGTACCGTCCTGAAAAAGATTAAAGCTAGTCATCATTTCCCTTCACTCCATTATATTTTTTAGCTCATCCGTTTAGACGGATCGTTCAAGAACACTCCACGTCAGCATCATTCCAACCCCCTCAATCATCACCTCCCTAGAGTACATCTCAACCCCCCCTTCCATGCACTCCAAATCTCCCCTCCACACCCGCATGCATTTAGCGTCCATTAATAATGACTTGGTGGAAGAAGAATGATGGAAATAAGGCCATGTCAGATATGCAACCGTCACTCCACGATATACCAATTCTGACTGCTTTCTGCATTGATGATCAGATTTGGACTGATGTGGTCGGTTTAAGTTACATAGCAGATAATAGATGAACTAGATCTATTTGCACCATATATATTTCCCTTACCCTGGGTATCGAATTTTTTGTCATCCATTTCTAAAATTCCTACCATTAACTCTGTCCGAACACGGAAGAGAAATGACCAGAAACAAGTAATATTTAAAAAAATCAATTCCTATTTAGGTTAACAAAGAAATTTTTTATTTTAGTTGCATTTTATTAAATAATTTCAATTAATATGAATATGTATATAAATATGACAGAATCACAAAATTAAGTGGCAAAATGGAAAGCGAATTTCTAGGCAATTTCCATTCTCCTTTCTATATATGGTGTTCGAACTCGCAGATCAAGGGATGCGAATACCAACCAGGCTATCCAGGCCTAACAATTACAGTCATTATAAATAACTGATCAAAAAATTATACTAGTTTTCTTTTTTTAACGCCAATTGAGGATTCAAAGCCAATTATGACAACGCAAAAAGCGTGATTTTTCTACACCAGTTGGCGAACACAATACAGATTAGAAATTTCTAATTTTCTTTATTCTGTATTATTTTAATTCGAAAATACTTCAAAATGAATTGGAAAAAATGATTAATTAACAATTTTTAATTTTAAATGCATCAAGCATTAAGAAAATAAACAGAATCGTTTAAAATAATCGTTTAAAAACATATTAAGCCTGACCTCCTTAGTGTTGGCAAAAAACAAACTGAATTCGTTACTTATTTGGCGGTGAGTAAATGAAGAGTTTTGATGATAAAGTTAGATTTTAATTAATAAATAAAAAATTAATGAATTAATATTTGAAGAAACTGTATTAACATCAAATGTCATCCACCACAAGTTTTTAAAAAGTTTACTTGAACTGGATTGGATGAATAAAAAGTATTTTATTAACGATTGAAAATT
>JAOUZG010047704.1:4796943-4824693 GCA_026289955.1 Argiope argentata | reverse complement strand
AAAAAAAAAAAAAAAAAAAAAAAAAAAAAAAAAAAAAAACTTTTCAATCAAGATATAGGGAGAGTGTGAGCTAATAGTAGGAATTGAAAAATGTTCACGTGAAGCTTTCTTGCACAATCTCGATTAAATTTGGAATTTCTCTTCCCTACCGCATAAAAAAGGTAGATCTCAGGTAAAGCCGTGAGCTCACCTGGCGCCTAGATTTTTAATTTCAAAATCTTGCTCATGAGCAATTTATATTTTATAATACAGTGAGGAAATCGAGTTTGGAATTTTTTTTAAACCAATTTAAATAAATGAATCCATTTGCGTTATAAATTCTAATGTTTATATGCGATTTATACGTGATTGAAAAGACCTGTGGACGTTGAGACTTGGCAACTTGGATTCAAATTTTTATATGGGTATACACTGCAGATGCCAATGCTTGTGTACCAAATTTCAATCGCTTAGCTTTTTTGTTTTGAAGTTATAATTTTCATTTGCCCTCGGACAAACATGCAAACTTCCTCTAAATCTATTTGGCTGGATATTTGCTAGAAATCCACAAATTTCATGTAAAGACCGCATAACAAATTCCTAAATTCCTTCCTTGACATTTGTGAACAATAAATACAAAATATTGATGTTTAGCATAAATTTTAGCCTTTTACTCAATCTTTGTCTCAATGCTAGGATTTTTACTGAACCTATCGCATGAATATGCATTTCTTTACTTTCTACCGATTGACACCAACATTTGACACAGAGCTACAATTGTAATTACAAGATTACATACTAAGTTTTATTAAATTAAATCCTTTTTTTAAAAAAAATTATTGTATTTGATCAAAAGAATATCAATATTTGGACAGATTTGGCTCAAAATTTGAAAAAAAAATGTCAATTTTAGATGTTAAACCTCTATTCCAAATTTTGTTTATCTAGTTTTTTTTCATTTTGTAGTTTTAGAGTTTACTTATTCCGAAGCAGCCAGACAGACAAACGTTCTCTGAACGGAGTTCAAACGTTTTGATTCTAATCTGCAAATGTTGTATAAAGTCTTTTCATCAGATTTCATTTGTCTTTGAATTACCCACGGGCAGCGTCTTTGAATTGTTTCAATGGCAAACATGAGTCCAATAGGAGTTTTTTGAACTCGGGAAGGTCTGAAACGAGAATATTCGTCAAAATCTTGAATTCGAATTTTGTTTTTATGATTACAAACATTTCTCTTCGCTTATTTTCTACACAAGAAAATAAAAATAATAATAAAGAGTAAATCTGTTATTAAAAAAACTAAGTAATACAGTTTGTTACGAAAAAAAAATGTCAAATTTTCAAAATAATCAAAAGCTTTATAAATGACACAAGTGTTTTGATTTAATTTAAAACTTAAAATACCTTAGAAAAAGAACAATTCAATTCAAATTATTTACAGAGATGAACAGTTAATTTGTTTTCTATTATACATTATGTATGTATACTTTCTGTTTTGGGAATACATTTCGATTTGATAGTACTTAACCCTTTGCAGTCCGAAAAATAATTAAATGCAAAATTATTCACCTAAAACAAAGATTTGTTTATTTCAATGAAAAATAAACATATATAAGTCGAATTTCTTTAAAAAATTAATCTATATTTCTTAAACATTATGTGAGCATTTTTAACAATTAAATTTGAAAAATAAATAAATAAAACATCAAAATGATGCAATCTTGAATGTCGAGTCAGAGGCTACACATTATATAATTTTTCCACTTCATCAGCGTCTAAATTGAATTAATTTTAATTTCTAAGATTTCAAATACGTAATTATTCGAAGTAAAATGATACTCGAGGAAAATCAATCAAGTTGTTAAAACAGAAACGGAAAATATGCATTGAATATTAATCAGACTCCAAACAACCGTTCTAATTGAGATCTGAATACCTATTCAGTAAGTACTCTGAGAATAAATGGAACGTTACTGACGGAAAACAAACAAGTCCGCCATTTTGTGGGAGCAGGAGGACATCCACAACAATTTCTATTCTGAGATAGTAGCAGACGCGCAGGTTTGCATCGGATCACGCGATTCCACTCCCCCTTGCACACGAAATGAAATCACGCAATTTCGATCCCCGGGATTTCAGAACAGCCTCTAAAAATACAAGCATGGATAGTTATTGATTGATCTGCTGTCTTTTGTTTTCGTTCTTCTGCTATCCAATGTAAGCACGTTGCCTCGGCCGTCATCTGTATAAATTTGCACAAGTCGCGCGCTCTCGAATAGATGCTCTTTCTCACAGAGATGGAGGAGCAATATTAGATATAAATATACCAACCTTTTATGATCGCCGTTGCTCACATAAAGAGTATTGCTTTTTAATAACTGTTTTACTGTGGCTGTAACTGGAATGGAAGGAGTTCTATTTGTCCTGGATTAAGTATTTTCAGAGAACGAATCGCGGAGCAAAAGTGGTTGCTGAATCTCGCAGTAGAGAAGATTTCCATAATTCTCTCATTTTTGAAGTCGCTCAATTTTCTGATTCTCGAATTACTGTTTAATAGAATTGTGAAAAGCAATTTCATTTAAAATATTTCATCGGAATTCGTATATTTTAATGTATAGTTAAAGGACTAAACTGACTTACAGGAAAAGTGTAATAAACGGTATTTTCAGATATAACGATGTTTACACATCGTTTTTCTATTTGTTCAGATATGTCATTTCTGATTAATAAAAAGGATAATAAAAAGACATATTGGAGATAATCTAGACGAAGAATATATGACTAAAGTAAAAATAAGGCATACACCAAAAAAAATTTCTCTTCTAATTCTAATATCATTTTTTCTCTTAAATCTTGTCTTTACTTTTAATTAAAATTTGACCAATTTATTAGCTAAAACATATTCTTTCTCAACATAAATTGTTTGGCACCCATCCATCAAATCAGTCTAGTGGAAAATTAAAGCCAATTGATCCTAGGCGCTTCCCCCCCCCACACACACACACATATTGATAATATAGACTAAAATATTTAAGGTAGTTTGAATTAAGGTATCCCCGTTTAGAGATATTTATCAGAAAAACAAAAAATAGTCATAAGAATGTCAGATTTGGGTAATTATTCATAAGTTATTTCAAACATGGGAAATAATTGGCACAAACAAAAAAAAGAAAAATCTGATAAGAATTTCTTTTTTATTGTTATTTACTTAGATAGATAATTTCTGATTTATAAAAAGGACAATTAAAGGACATATAGGAGATAATCTGGACTAAAATATACAGAATGGCTTAAAATGAAGCAGACCTGTTTAGAATCTTTTTGAGGAAAAAGCAAAAAATACTAGCTATAAGAATATCAGATTTTGGTAGTTATCCATGCGTATTTTAAAGCCTTGATAAAAAGTTGGGACAAAAAAATAAAAATCTGATACGAATCACGAATTTTTGTCATAGAATTTTGCATTTTTTATTCAATAGTTAATTTAACCCTACACTGCCTACTGATACCATTTAACACACGCTTTTATTTCCATTTATAAGCTTCATGTGACTATTCAAAGCAGAGACAATAAGACTTTTTTTTAAAAAAATTCAATTCCTACTATGAACTCACACTCTTCCTATATATAATTCAAATTTTCAGTCATTAATAAAATTCTTTTTATTTATCCAATCAAATTCAAGTAAATATTTTAAAACTTGTAGTGGATGACATTTGATGTTAATACATTTTTTTCAAATATTAATTCATTATTTTTTTAAATAATTAATTCAAAACTTATTTTCTCGCCTTTATAGTAGCAATAATTGCTAGGTCAGAATAGCCTGGTTGGTAGGGCGTTGGATTCACATCCCTTGGGCTACGGTTTCGAACTTGGTCACAAAGTTCTCCATGTCGAGAGTTATGCCACTGGGGATACTGAGTCAAAGGTGATAGTTATTCGGGTGCTCAGGTGTCTATACCCTCAGAAGCTACTGCACCCCTCTTTCTATTGTAAAGCGGAACACTAGAACAACAATTGTGATTATTTAATAAAAAGTAACTAAAATACAATTTTTCCCGATATGCAAAATAGGAATTGATTGTAAAAAACTTTTATGTTACTTGTTTAAATGTTTTTTGATTTGTAGAAAAGACATATATATGATAATAGAGGTACTAGAAATAGATGTAAAGTGAAAACCTGGAAAAACACCAATATGGCTGTTGCATAAATAAGTCTACGATAAAAAAAAAATACTCTTTTTTTGCATCGTAAAAAAATATTTTGGTAAAAAAAGGACTTTTACTTTTATTTCAGAATTATTATAATGTGATTTAAAAGTATATTGTCACTAGAATATTCTTTAATTAATAATTCATCTATTTTTTTCAAATTTAAAAAAATAATTTCAAAAAATTTAGTAATTTTCTTAAATTATATGCAGTTATTCAAAGCACACGCATTTTTTAATATAAAATTTCATGCTTTCTAGGGTTAATTATTGAAAAAATATCACATTTATTATCGATATATTGTTTTATTCTACCATTAATAGTTCGTAATTAAGATGTATAAGACTATAACTGAATTATTTTTATACTCAGATTTCTGTGCCTATCATTTCCTATCGCTCAACTTTGGAGTTATTATAGTATCATTCAGTTTTCTATATACTTATACATTCCACCAAATTTTGGCTTTCCCGTATTCTCGCAGTATAAGAATTGGGATATTTTAATTCTGGTCGTTTCCCATATTTTATAGTGATTCAAAAGAAGGCAAATTAATCACAGTTCTATTTAAGTATTTTACTTTATAAACAGATGCACTGGAAAGCCATAATTGCAATAAATTGAAATCAGGTTTGGTAGTTTATGACTGTATTTAATTTGTTAGTTTTCCGACTGAATGAAAAATTTTCTAGGGTAAATAAAGAATACTGAAAAAAAATTATGATTCATTAACTGAACATGCGATAGTAATATTCAGTCAAGGCAAAACGATTCACAAAACATGCCACGATTCATATAACAAGGTCACGATCAACATGCATAAGTAATGGTTTAAGTCACGACACCTTCTCTGAAACGCTGGGTGATATTCTTTGAATTATTGAATACTTTTCTACACAATTTAAAAAGTATTTTTCCGATGCTTTGGATAGCTCTCAATGTGCGAAATTTTCAAGTCTTGGAACTAAATATTAGGTTGGGGGAAAATAAATCCATTATTATTTTGCAGCCGTCTACCGGGAAAATAATGGATATCTTTCCTTTATTTTCATTCCATATGGAATTTTTGAAAATGGGAAAAGAAATCCTATATTTTCTTGTTAGATGGCTGTAAAATAATAATGGATTTCTTTTTCCCCAATCTAATATTTATATTTACTTCCCAGTTTCATTTAATGAGATTAATCATAAATGATTTAGGTTCTCATAATAATTACCAAAAATGTTTTATACTTTTTACAAGTTATTATTATTTTAATAAAGTTTATTCGTATTCCAAATGCTAACATCAGATTTAAAGCAATTTTGTAAAAAATAAAAAGTAAGTTAAGAGGGACTCAGTGTTTGTAGCTCCAGAGTAGAAGCTAGTCGGGAAAATCACAGACTGTAAATGACTGGTGTCTAAAAACCACAAGACTAGTTTTTAATAAATTTATTTTTACATATTTCGTCATAAGGCAAGCATTTTTTTAATTGTTGGTTTGCCTTCTACAGAAACCGCAGTTTTCTTTTTTTTGGCATTTATTTTGCCTTTTCAGTATTAGTGTACGTTCTTATAAACATACGGTGACTCCAATTACAACTTCAAACCATAAAGACTTTCATGGTTTTTCCTTTCACGTTTTACATTTTATCAATGCGGGAGTTTGGGTTTTAAAATTTTGAGAACTCTAAAATGTTAATGTCTGGATATATTAACCCCTTAACCGGTTTGCCCATACGCCGTACTTGCATCCAATTATCGAATTTTGATAGTTGTAAACAAAAAATAAATCATTCATAACAATTGTAATTCAATAGTAAAGTGACTTCGAATACGTAGATAAGCCAAGTATTCCATGGATTTCTATTTGAATCAAAATAAGAAAATATTCCCAAAATAGAAAGTGTCACCTTATTAGATAGTAAGAAAAATAAACCGATTAAGGGGTTAAAACGCTGCTTTTCTGCAGCGTTGCTTGGAAATGACTTTTTTTTTCACTGACATACTGCTTTCTGCAGGAATACTCGTATTTAATACTAGAAATCATCTTTCGAGGTTCAGTTTAGTTAAGTTATAATAACTTACCCTTTTGAAGTAACATGGAGATTATTTTTGGGGTAATTACGTAGCTTTTGAGCCCTGTTCAGGTGACGAAGTCGACAACTAAGCTGGCTCCCCTATCCAAACTTCTGCATCATGTAAGAGAAAGCAGATTTGACCCTCTTCGATTTCGCATGCAGCTAGCCAATTTTAACGGCTTTTTAGGGCGAAATCGGGTCGAACCTGGAACCTTCTTGCTTCAAACTGACGTTCTTACCATCAGGTTCCAAATGATAGCTTGAAGAATCAAAGAAGAAGATAAAAACTAAAGAAAAATGCAAAAAAAGTTAGAAACGTAAATTCTGAAAACTTATTTACTAAAATTCTATTAAATTAAATTTAGTTGTTTGAATTTAATTAAAATCTCATAAAGTTTGACGCATTGAAATACAAATTATAATAAATACATAGTTTTTTTCTTTTTTTAAATTTAGCTTTGTAATTGCTGTTTCACTATGACTTATTTATGTGAAATTTTAAAAAATCATATTTTAATCTTATGCAACACAAAGATTCATATACAGAGTGTTTCTAAAATCATAAGACAAGGTTGGTCAACCATACAGAGACATATAATTTTTTTACAATGAGGGTCTCAAATGTGAAAGGGGATCTCTATCTAGAGCTTTGGACACAGTATGGTTAAATTTAATTCTTGTGTCTTTATACCCAGCTTGTATTTTCAATGCACTCTTAGTCAGTTTAATTGTATTTAAGTTCATCTTGGAAGTAACGCTAGGGCTTGTTTTGGATAGATTTCGATCTTTTGAACCCCAACGGTTGAGCCACCCTCTCACATGGGATGTCGTTAAGCAGGTGGATATGTGCACCATGCCCAAAGGCCATTAGTAACAGTGTCCGTTGGTCTTTGGGCAATGGACTGTTGCCCAAAGACCAACGGACTGTTAGAGACTACACGGACTGCAGCCTACACGGACTACGCGGACTGTTAGGACCAACGGATTACAGCCTCTAACCAACGGACCATTGGTTAGAGGCTGTAGTTTCAACCTTTTTTTGAGACTACAGCTTCTAGACCCCAAAATCGGGTCCTTACCACTAGACCATAGCAGCCTAGAGCTCTTTCTCAGAGTTCAAAGAAACTTAATTTTACACGTTGACGGTTGAGCTGAATTTATTACAATGTAATTTTTATGGAACCACCAGTCATCAGTGACCCCCCATGGCAGTCAAGGTGTTAACTTAAGATGCAATTATTAGAAAGAATGCGCTCAAGAATGATATAAAGCTCTCAAGCCCCGATTGCAGTGATAAAATTTGGAAATTTAATGATTATTTGTAATTATTATTATTAATTTAAATTATTGTACCTTTTTTATGCAATTTCAATCTCTCGCTATAAAAACAATATATGAACAGTATCTACATGATGAAACACTCTGACTTTTAACCCCTTAAACGACAATTCATTTTCAGTCAGCACTGCTCTGGCAGACGATTCAATTTTCTTAGTTTTAAGAGGAGGGATTGATATAGAAACTTACGGTTTGTTGCTCGAATAATTTGTTATTATTGAAAATAATATTTGTTTCACACACACACATATATATATATATATATATATATATAATTCTTCATTATATCTATATAAAAATTCTTCATTAACGCTTAACAAAAATATTACAGTCCTGCATAGTATTAAACGAAAGTAAGTACGTGTTTCAGCCTTTATACATATAGATTATACAAATTACATTCTAACAGTAACTAGAATCATGCACACAAGTATATCAAAGCAACAGACTCGATATGACTTACACATACTTCTCTAAAAAAAGCATCAAACCTCAATAATTTCTGGCGAGTCCAACTCGACATTGTCAGTTTGTTCGGGAAAATTTATGACGAATTGGACTTGTCATTTCCGTTCAAGGGGTTAATAGAAATTAAGAATATTATGAAAATAGTCAATAAGAATAAGCAACGGAAAAGTATTACATTTTATTTAGCTTCACATATGTTCCATGTGTGTTTGAAATATCACTACGTTTGAAAAGGGACCTCGTACATTGACAAAGTCTTTTTATAATCACAACGTAATTCACTAACAAAGAGCTTTCCTATAGCGGTTATCCTTTGTGTTTCTCCATGTTCCATTGTAAAATCATTGGTATTGTATGCCTGACCTACTTTTAACTTTCGATGGCTATTCGAGGGTTCAAATACTTGTTATTTTATGAATAAGACGGCTATTTCGTTCAAATCCTTGTTAAAGCTTGTCTATGATGTTAGAAATGAAATCATAAAATTCAAAAAATGAATTTCATTTTTAATCCATTTTTGAATTATGTAAAAATTTAATTACTACATTTTAATTTGAAGAAATAAATATCTTCCTCAATAAAATCTTAATTAAACACTTAATGTTTTTAAAACATAAAATTTATGTTCTTATTTAAAATTTAACTAAGAATTGAATAGAAAATTAAATTTTTCGAATATTTCTCTTGCTTTCTTTAAACTAGATTTATGAAACTTTTGTTAAAAAATAAAAATTATAACAATAAATGTTTGATGAGTAATTTACTTCTAAATTACTCTTATAACTGTTGAAACGAATAATTTTTGGAAGACACTATTTCAAAATTTCATTTTATTTCATACTGATTCTTCTGGTGCTTTTGAAACGACACATTCTAAAAACTTTCACTGGTCGGTTGAATATAATTGTCTGATTCCAATATGGAATTAATAAAAAAAATAACAAACCTGCGAATTATTTGAATAATAATGATTCCTATAATTGAGTTGGTAATACATGGGAAGATATTAGCGACGGAATTATGGGTAAAAAGCTTTTCTGTGCGTCTAGACTCTAGACGTTATGAAAAGAATTCTAGGAAATTACCATCTTTCATATTAAATGCAGAATTTCAACATATAAAATTCTGATAATTAGAATTTAAACAAATGTTGTACATACATATCGATTATTTAAAATACAATAGGATCATGATGAAGACATTCCAACTAGTTATTATAATAGTTAAGTTGCTTTTTTTTTCGTTCATGTCCAGACGTGAAAATTCAAGCTAAATTATTCTTCAGCTATTAGGAAAAAGAATCCTTGAAAAGATGATTTGTTAAGAATAAAATTATTATACTTTTATATTATGTGAGTAAATTTTATTAACGAAGGATCAAAAGAATTGCTGCTTGAGTAACAATTAAACATTTTAAATCGAAGCGTATTTACCAAAGATATCTTATGCTCAAAGAATAGGTAATAGGCAAAATGGAGGACATTTTAACGACTTCCTCAACTAAAGTAACAATAATGTTAAAGGAAAGTATCAATAAAATCATTCATTTAGCAACTACCCTATTGTATTGAATACAAAATGCAAGTTAGAAGTCGCTTGTGTATGAAAGGTTTTTTGAATTATGTTAATGACCTTTGCTTTAGAAATCTGTTACTAAACGAAGTTTATTTTATTTTTCATTTCTACCCAGAAGCGTTCAATATAAAAGCGAGAAACATCTGCCGAAGAGGTTTTTAGTAAAAACAATTTATGAATGTCGTAATGTGATGAAATATTGTAAACAAGAACAGCTTTTGCAGACAGCCTTTATAAAGTCTGTTGAAAGTGTTCTATGAAAGACAAATAGGTGAAAGAGTTTGGGTTTCATGGTACGAGGGCCAGATTTGGCAATGTTGCACCAGAGAGACCATTTGTAATATTCTGCTTTCGACTTTTTCGTATGATTCCACAATATGGGGCATATCAGACTTGGTTATATAACAAAGATAATCAGCTATGTATTTTAGAAGAGTTCTTCCCGAAGATGGATGTGGCACAAAACTTGTCCCATGTCTTCAGTTTTTATGTTAATGAAATTGTAATATATCTCGTTGTGTTTTTTAATTATTGAATTCACATTCCCATAAATGAATGAAGATGTAATTTCAAAAAGATGTTCATAGGACTCGATAACTTTATCCTTTCAGAAAAGTGGAAAGAAGAAAATTTAGAAATGAAGAAGCTTGGAAATAATATTTTGAATGACGCAATAAACTTGAAATTTGTGTAATTAATTGAATGTAGAATTATTTACGAAATTTTATTTTTGATGTAATGAACGTTAAAAACATGACTACCGGCTCAATTTTTTCTCAATAGAAAGCAACAAGCACAAGTAGTTCTCTCTAAACTTTCATATATGTGTTTCTAATAAATGTGTTTGTGTTTTATTAACTGTATGTCTTTGGCGAATAATAGTTACAAAGTAGCCTATTAGAGAGCGATTTTTGGTGGTTAGAGGTTAATACGCAAGCAACAGAAAAAGAAATGTATATTTTGGGCTTCATTTTTCTCAACCAACTGAATACCAAAATTTAACATGAAATTACAATTGTAGCAACAAAGTCATATATCAAATTCCATATTTTTAAATTATTGCGTTTTTTGAGGGCCGGGATAGTCTGTTTGGTAGGGCGTTATATTCGTATCCCTTGGGTTGTTGGGTTGCGAGTTCGAACTCGCCAGTCGAAGTCTCTCTCTCTCTCTCTCTCTCTCTCTCTCTCTCTCTCTCTCTCTCTGTGTGTGTGTGTGTGTGTGTGTGTGTGTGTGTGTGTGTGTGTGTGTGTGTGTGTGTGTGTGCGGTGGCTAGAGCATGTTAAATATCTCGTCGTTCTCATGTCCTTCATGTCCTCCATTAGAGTAATAACACTGGGGTGCTGAGTCAGAGGTGATAGTTCTCTGTTTCAGATCTAAATTACGATCGTTGAATGAATGAATGAAATGCATGAATGAAGTCCGCTCCGTAAAACGGGGTTGTGACGTGTATAAGCTAAAAATCTGACTTCTGCCCGCAGATGCTCTGGGGTGCATACCCTCAGAAGCTACTGCACCTCCACCTTCCATTGTAAAGCGGAACACCGAATCAGCAACATTACGTTTTTGAGTTATCACATTTACATATTTGAGAAAGTACAGACGGACAACCCACGGCGGATTTGTTTCCAAATTTGATACATATATACATTTTAGATGCTAAATGTGTGGGCCAAATCTTATCCATCTAGCTCACTTCGCTTTGTAGTTGCCGTATTAAATGAATATTCAAAAAATCAAACCCGATTTTGATTTTTTGAATTGACTTGACGATTTTGATTTGACTTTCTCTGAATGGATTTCACTCAAAAATTTTCTAGAAATCTACAAATTTGATTTAAAGACCATATACAAAATTTCATTTATCTAGATCAATATGATTTTGTATTATTCGTCTTCACAGATAATCATAATCCCCAAAATGTTATTTTTGATTCCAAAGTAATATGGAGACGTCTTAAATGTGACGATTCATAAAATCTCGAGTTTGATTTTTTTTTTTGGCAATTACAATACTTTTTTTGTATACTTCGCATAGAAAAAAGTAAAAATAATTAAACAATTTTGATATAATTGATTTTATTGTTATTTTCAATTTAGTATCACCTTGCCAAGTGCCGTCCTCCTCATCTGATCTTGGTTTAAATTACGAGGTTCGTTCCAAAACAGTTTCATGTTGCTTCGTAGCGTGATAGCTATATAATTAACCCTTTGCACTCTGAAAAATAATAAGATGCAAAATTATTCACCTAATACAAATATTTGTTTATTGCTATGAAAAATAAATAAGCATAATTCTTTTAAGTCGAATTTCTTTGAAAAATTAATCTACATTTCTTAATCATTATGTAGGCGTTTACAACAATTAAATTTGAAAAATAAATAAATAAAACGTCAAAATGATGCACAATCTTGAATGGTGAGTCAAAGGCACCATCGGAGTGCAAAGGGTTAAATCAAATCAATCCTCACCTTGAGTCAGGAATATTGTTTATATCACGTGAGGCTTGTTCATTCTGACTAAACATACTTTTTATATTTAAAAAAAAGAAATTCTAAAGAAAGCATTACTTTTAAGGTATTTATTAATTTATTCTAGGTTAATTGAAGAAAAGTATAAAAGCAAGATACTTTTAAAATTAATTTTAAACTAAAATTGTTTAATTAAAATTCTTAAAATAAAAATTTTCTTCAATGCAAAAATATTAAAAACTCATTTTATTATCATATTGCTAAGATTAATTTAATGGTGAAAATGTAAACAGAACTTATTTGCAACAAATGACACCATTGATAAACGAACTCTGAATTTTCACCACTAACAGAGAAATTCTCAAACATCTGTATCTCTAACCAAAATCTATCATTCTTATTTAAATATCACGGTTCAATTTTCTAGTATATTATTCATCTACTTCTCGGAAATAGCACCTGTCTCAATTTCATTTCACGGGTAACAATCGTCCTCTAAACAAATGACCACTCGTCAGAAAATCTGCGTTTGACATCTACCCTTTGCTCACTTAAATCATACATCAAACGTCAAGTACGATGCTTTAGAATCGATAATTCTCTGAATTCTTCGTATCGACCGAATTGAAACTCAATTTCAGATGGCAGGTTGAATTTAGTACTAAATAACGATTAATGAATGGCTTTAATTCCAATTTTAGCTCAAGGCATGGCTCAGATCATTCGCAGATCATTGATTCTACATTATTAAACATGCATTCTATCGTGCTTTACTGAGCTGTATTGCGTTTAAAATAACTTTAATTCGAAAAGTTTCTTAACCTTTTCTCTGAAATAATCCCAAATAACATTTTTTTTCGCACCTAATCAAAACTGGTCGATTATTTACAGCAGCAGAAATACAGAAGTAATTTAAAAAGTGTAATATACCAACTCAAAAAAACACGATTCCAGATTACCATATTTCTCATTTTAAAATAGCATCCAAATACGAAATTCTACGATACAAATATAAAGAAACTTTCTCTATTATTTTTTTTCAAAAATTATTCGATAACAACACAAAAAATTGATCAAGCTATTCAAGTTATAAAGAAAATTGAGATTACATTTGGAAATTCATTATAATGATATGGATGAACTGATTGAGTCATATAGTAAAGAGCTAATAAACTCACACAGTACAAAGAACTAACATTCGGTAAGCTTATAGCAATATTTGAGCAAATAACTCAGACCCCGATCTACTAGAAAAACAAATAACAATTGCAGACTTGACAGATGTTCTATGTTCGATTGAAAAAGATTAAACAATTCTGAAGACAATCGATTCTAATGAGGAAACTATTGCAGCTGAAAAGAAAGGAATAAAAAAAATTCGTTTGCTATGAAGAGAGTTCACGAAAAGAAAAACAGTCGTTGAATCGTCAGACGATTTTATTGGATTGTAAAACGTCATTGAAATAATTCCGTTTTGCGAGAGAGAGAATTGAATGTGAACTATTTTTAGAACAACTCTCTTCATTACATAAGAAAAATCAAAAATATAATCATTATAAAATTTCAAATTAAAAATTATTTCTGAATTAAATTTTTTAAAAAATATTTCTAAATCAAACTAAAAAAAGAAAGAAAATGAAATCTACGGTCACAAATTTCAAGTTATGTGAGAACATATTACTTTTTAGTGATCTGTCTTAATTAAGTCCTTAACTAGTTTGAACCGGTTTTAAAAAGTTACTAGACCTCTCTCTCTAATGATAATTTTTTTAAACTTTCGTTATCAATTTTTCTAACGCAAACAAAATTTTGGAGCTCGATCGATTTTAAGATATAAAAAAAAACCTAGCGATTTCAACAAAAAGTTCACTATTACTGGTAGCTATTGTATATGCGGTAAAATATAATGAACTTAATGCAGATTGATTTTAAAATTATATTCTAATATGTACAGTATTTTGAGAAATACAATTAGTAAGAATGCGCTTATAATATCATTCAAGAATAAATATAAGTCGCGTTTTACAAAAGTGAAAAAAAAACTGAAAAAGAATTTTAAAAAACGATAATCTTCTGAACGCGAGATTAATTATTTAAAAGTAAGAAATCGCAAACAAACTCGAATATGATGTCATTTCATAGAAACGACAAACAAAAAGCATTTGATAGTAACTTGATTAATAATACTGGTAAACAAAACCTCAAATGTCATGGGTCTGGTGACTCGCTATCTACCAATGAAAAAACGAATATTTTTTTACGTCAAATTTCGTAGACACCAAAACCTTCCAACCGAAACATCATGTTTTCACATGGTAATAAACAATTGTATTTATAGAGCACTAATGCTGCTACTACTAAAACAGATGAACTTAACCAAATTAGTAAACACATAAAGTCAATATAAGCAAAGTGATTATAAAGTTAAAAAAAAGTTTTAAAAAATATGGATCCAGCAGGAAGATTTTCTCAAGAAGATTTTCTCCCTTAGGCAGGGATTTCAAACAAGGGATCTTTTTTCCGTGAGGACTCTGATTTTTGTCCATTCGCTCTTCATGATTTCCTTCCAAACAGTTGCTTAAATAGCCATATCTTCGAAGTATAAAAATTATATATATTTATGCACAAAGGTTAACCCTAATTTAATCCGATTTGCTCCATTTTCATCGATCCCAGCTAACATGTAATTTTGAATTATAAAAATGCAGAACTCAAAAGGCATAGTTACAAAAGTTCTCTTTACAATGAAAAGGCAGTGTAAATTAACTAAAACCGCGCAAATCAATGGATTATAGAAATGTTTGAGTTTAAGAAACGCTTAAAAGGTGCAGATATTGCTCTTATTGCTGAATGGCAGTAGTGAAATGTGAGCAATTCATTATATAAACAATCAGCTTCATTGAAAGTTTTTACAGCTGCGCTTGGTTGCATGTTTATCTGATTAATAAAGTTTCAAAATAAAAGTTCTAAAAGAAATAGGCGACAAACCGGAAATTTCATAAGCGATAAATAGTTATAACCATTGTCAGATGGATAATCACTATTCCTAATTTTTAAAACTATTAATATGGATTAGTTAATAACATGGACGAACAAGTTAGCTGCTGGGTTATTTATAAATTTGTAAATGGGCCAAAACCCATGGCAATACTTAGATAATTAAAATAGCTGCAATTTTCATCTTAGATACAAAGATTTAAAATTAATGCAAAAGATTTAAATTCTTAATATCAGCTGTACTCGCTTGAGCAACATGCAATCCAAACCCTGTTGATATTTTCCCCTCTTTTTGTTAGGATGCATGGTTACCTCCCTTGGGCAAAGCTCCTATCAACAAGTCAGACAGCAGCAGATTTCTGAGTGGGCAGCTACCTAAAGCCACTGGACTGAGGTTGACCGCAGGTAGATAAATTAAACAAATTTATTTACTTTGTTTAAAAATAGATAAATTTTTAAAAATGCAAAATTGATACAAATTCTATCAATTATAAAATATTAAGAACACAATGCATATTAATATTGACTTATTAAATTGATTAAAGTGTTAAATAAATTAAAGGGTAATATTTAATGTATTTGATTATTAATTATTCATTTAGCTAATTATATTATATTCCACTTGACAGATTTTTCAAAATAATTTTTCATGTCATATTTGCTTTTTTATTATTTCCTTATAATTTACTATAATAATTAAATTTTTATTTATAAATAAGGAAATTAATAATTATGGTTAATTTATCAAAAATTTTATTACTTTAGTCATTTTTTCTTTGATTCATATACTGAAAAATAAATTATTAAAAACCTATATTTTTTCTCACAGTTATAAACTAAAATGAATCATAAACACGTAGATTAAGTTATGAAAACCAAAAATACAAACAAAATGACATTTCAATTAAAATTTATTTCTGAACCAAACTAAAAAAAAAGATACAATTGTATTTAGAGAGCGCTAATGATGCTACTACTACTACACAGATGAACTTAATCAAATTAGTAAAAATATAAAGTTAAAAGAAGTGTTAAAAAAATTTTAAAAAAAATTATGAATACGGCCTGAAGACTTTATCCAGGGTCACAAGGGTTCTCCAAGGTTTTATTTTATTTTGATTAATTAGGGTTTAATTAATATTTTTATTAATTTCATCGGATAAAGTTATAATTGAGCTAAAATATTAAACTAGATTGTCCAATTACTAAAAGAATGGCTTTATAATGTGCATTTCCTGGAACCGCAAAATAGCTAAATCCGCCACTAAAGGCAGTGACGAATATTTTCCACCCAATCAATCCGCGTCTATTTCTATAAAGCTGGTCCTCCACTTTCCCTTCAAGTGAAATGAGTTAACCTCCTAAATACATATAAATTACTGCATTTTCAAAATAAGCCAGTATCTCCAGTTTTGAGCTTTACCACAGAATAGTTTATGCATGCTTTAGATGTTATTGATTAAAGGGCCCCAGATAATACAAGGAATGAAGGATGAATCGAATGCGATGACAGCCGAATTCCACCTTGAATGGCCTTTGTCGATTTTCTTGCATCTTCATTTACCAAAAATTAGTCGAATCGTTTTACATTCTTGAATTAACCTGATATATTACAAGCTTTCCCTGTATAAATACATCACAAAAAATGACGTAATGTCTAAGCTTATGAATGCTGTAGAAAGAATTTTTTTATTATTTTAGATACACAGAGAAACAGCAATAATGTTATCTTCCTTTAAATACATCAGAATCCTCCCCAGTTTCACTTGCACGTCAATGGGATGTCGTGCGTTTTTATGGTAGCAGCCGGGTTTGGATTGTCTAGTTATACAATACTAGATTAACTAGTTATATAATAAATTGAGCCGACTTCGTGGTACACAGGTCTTCTTCGTGATCTGAGCATCCCGAGTTCGAATCCCGGTTAGGGCATAGTTGTACTTTCTGTGAGGTGTGTAAATGAGCCCCCTGTAAAAAAGGGCTGGGCAAGCGAATGTGATGAATCTGTAGCTAACTCGTACTCTTGGCCCTAGTTGGCGCTACTTCAAAAACAATAGACGTTTATTTCGGTTTAAATTCGCTGACGGCCATTAGCGCGCCTGTCCATGGCAAGTGCCATTAGTAACAATAACAATAAACTGAGCTAAAGTTCCTCCTGGTATAGGGGTAGCGTATCTTCCCCGTGATTTGGGCGTCCTTGGTTCAAGTCCTGGTTCGGGCATGGTTGTTCTTCATTTATTCTATGTGTGGGAATGTGCTCCTCCTCCCCAGTAAAGAGGGGCTGTGTAAGCGAATGTGATGCGTGAGTAGCTAAGATGTACTCTTGGCCCTAGTTGGCGCTACTTCAAACAAGAGACGCACGCTCGGCTTTACAAAAATAACTGCGTCCATGAGCTCGTCCATGGCAAGTGCCATTAGAAACAGAAAAAAAAGTTCCTTTAAAATATGGATCAATAAAAATGTAAATCAGTCTTTTACTTTAAAGTCACCCATTGCTTAATGTTATTTATTTATTTATTTCAGTTACCAGACACAACTACGAAGTATTTCAAACTCCACTTAAAATTGTGTATTAAAATATCCTAAAACTCCATTTAACGAAGAAATTTGGAAATGAGATTTCCGTTCACCATTTTTGAGGCACAAGATCTGTTGCTAATGGGAGACATTTTATGTCTGAACGCAGAGCAAATTGTGACTTTTAATAAACTGAATAATTTAGTTTCACATTTCAACACAGTTCGAAATTAATCGACTTATTAATGACTTATTCTAGGTCAATTTTTATTTTATCCAAATTTTGAAAAAGTGTACGTTATTATTCATATTTTTATTATGATTCATGATTGCACAGCACTCGCCTACACTTGCATACAATATTTCATTTTTTTTTTTGAAAATGTTTGTGACTTTGTGAAAATACATGTTTTTATTTATTAATTATGATCCATGACTACACGACATTTTTGTATGTACACATTATTTAAGTGGATTTTTTTTATTCTAATAAGTTTGTAAAAACACTTTTTATTTATTAATCACGATTTATGATTGCACGACATCCACGTATGCACTTATTACTTAAACATATTTTTTTATTATTTTAGTAACTTTGTAGAAGTGTTTGTTTTTATTTATTAGTTCATTATGATTCATGACTACACGACACCTTCGTATAAACACATTATTTAAATAATTTTCATTTTATTTTAGTAAGTTTACAAAAATGTATATTTTATTTATCAATCACTAGCAGTACCCTCATGGTGTTGTTTTTATTTATTAGTTCATTACGATTCATGACTACACGACACCTCCGTATAAACACATTATTTAAATAATGTTCATTTTATTTTAGTAAGTTTATAAAAATGTATATTTTATTTATCAATCACTAGAAGTACCCGCATGACGTTGCCAGTGGCATAGCATCCAAGAAGAAAAATTAGCTTTAAACTTACATCTAGCCTCAACCCGATATGGCAGGGGCATGTTACGCAACATCAAACTAACATAAACATATATTTAGAAATTATCAAAAATAGCTAGAAAACAATTTTTTACATCACACAATCAGAAATATTTAGATTTACAAAGGTAACAATATGATCTGTCCGTAGACAAAACTCAGGCAATCTTTTCGAAGATAGATTTCCTTCTTTTTGGCATAATAAGATTTGAATCGATGTTTAAAATCAAAGAAATGTATCACATATGCAAACCACAGCTCTTGCTATTTGCACATGCGCAGTTTGCAGTTTTCACGCATGTGCGGAAAAATTAAAATCGCGACTATGAAACTCTGCTTTTTATTTTGATATGTACTAAAATCTTCCCCCAATAAATGCTCTACAAAATGGTATAAATATCTCCAATATCCGTTAACTATTTTGCGTGTTTTTGTGGTTCCAACATACAGACGCTTTCAGGAGACTTCATTTTATGCTATGAATAGATGATTCATGATTGCCCGATATCCACGTATACACATAACATTATTTCAACAGATTTTTTTATTATTATTATTCTGGTAACTTTGTGAAAATGTATGTTTTTATTTCTTAATCATGATTCATGATTACATGACTTCGACGTACGTATCTCCACAACATTTTTAAACATACCATCCACTCTGTGTTTCTAGATGCTGTATTAATTAAATGAATCTAATAAAACAAATAGGAACCTGACCAATTATACTTGACAAAGTGTTAGCATAACTCTAGTGTTTTATGCTCCATAAGAGTTTTACTTTTTTACAAATCCATTTATTAACTAATAATTTGGTTTGTTAAACTAATAAAGGCTTTTAACCGACTTGCCCATGCCCCCCCACCACCACCAGCAGCCTAGTGGTCCTGGGGAACTTCCTAATTAGAACCCAATTAACCTGTTGGTAAGTTTTCGATTTGGGTGTCGGAATGCTTTTAGAGATTCGAAACCCTATTTCAACTCACAGCCCCGGTGAAATCAGATCTGCTGCACATTAAAGTTCAAGGCCAAATGTCCTTACAGATGATGTGGTGTGGAAGTTTGGAGAGAGAAGTGAAACTCAGCCTAATTCTAATCATTTTATTTTCACATTTTTATTCCATTTATAAGTTTCATGTGACTGTTCTAAAGAGCAAAAATATGTGTTTGGAAATCCTTTGATAATTGTTTTTGGATAAATATTTTTAAAAAATTCCAATATATGGTGAAAGCGATACTAGGATTGGATTTAAACTAGAAATTTGGAAAAGTACCAAGATGGTTGTTGTATGAATAGCTCTACCATTAAAAATACTATCAAAATATTTTTTGTTATAGAATATTTGTAATTATTACAAACAGGGAAATATATGCTATAATTTTATAACTATAACATAGTTATAAAATATTTTTCCTCTTTTTTACGAATATTTGTTCATTTTATTTTTATTGCAGAATTGTTGTAATATGATTTGTATCACTAGGATATCGTTTAATCCATAATGTAACCCTTTATCACATTAAATTTTTTTTTCAAATTTTACGAAAAAATAATTTAATAATTTATTTAATAATTTTCCTAAATTACATACAGGTACGTAGTACTTACGTATTAAGCCATCGATCTGTATAACTAAATTGAAGGCGTCGCCAATGAGTTGCTAAACCGGAAAAAATGGCAAACAACCACCATTATTTTAAAAATAGTGCAAACTTAAACTATCGTCCGCCATTTTGATGGTTTCGCAGAAGATCATTAAGCGATTTTTCTGTTTTTTTTTTGACTCGTTAAAATGATTAAAATTTGGGATTTGCAAGCCAAGAAAAAAGATGCAGTGACTTATTTCCAAAATTATGTAATAACTCCATCTAAAATTAGGTATTTGAATGGGCATGAGATACGTGAAAATGGACAAACAATGGCAGTGTAATGCATCTAAGAGTTCTGTCCACCTAAGTAAATTGGTTCGAGGTGGTTGGTGACCATTGGCACATCGACGGTCTAATACGTAAGTACCCACTCAAAACACATACAATTTTTGTAAAAAAAAAATATGTAAATCATGCATTTTAAGCTGCTTGTTGCCGCTTTTGACCTCTTATACTCCCTGTCTAGCAATTATTTCTGTCTTCCATCATTAATTATTGATATTACATCCTAAAAGTGGTTAAAAAATAAATAAGAGAGTAAATCCATTGGCAAATCTCGCACGTAGCAACAAGAAAATGGTGAAAAATGTTTTAGTAATTCTAGAATGGATACGATGCTTAGATACAGAAAATGTATCTGAATCGAATTAAAAGACAAGTTTAGTGAATAATTAATTAAAATGGTCTTCAAAGCTATATAAATGCCTAAATGAAAATTACAGCTCTTTGTTAGGCTTAAAAGAATCTTTTGCATAAATGAAAATTACAATACTGCGTTTGAATTTTCATTCTTCATCAATAATAATATTTTCTGTTTTCAGATTACTATATCTGATACCAACTTGCAAAGAAATTTTCTGAAATAATTTAAGACATTAAATTTCTTATTAAAATATAGATTAATTTATTTCATGCGCTATCTAAACCCTATCCTATTGACAATATTATTAAAATAATGCTTTCATAAGAAAACGGAGAGTAGTTTTACTAAATTGTTTGGAAATAATTGAGAAGCACTTAAATATTAAGACAGATTCAAAAGATAATTTTTCCATAAATTATCGGGTTGTCGGGCAAATAATTATGATACGACCTGATGGTAATTATCTGATTCTTTAACTTTTGCGTCTGATGCTTTATTCTTGGATCTTACGTCAGAATATCAAATCCAGATGCAAAATATGATCCTTTAACCTTATGCAAATTGAGCGTCATTATGGCTGTTTCTATGGAGATGACTTTTCAATGGAATAAAAGAAAAGGAAATTTCATCATCCTTTGCTTTATTTTCGAAAAAGGAGAAAGCATCGATAATCATTAAGAGATGCGTGGAGTTGATGATGTTGGCGATTTATATAGCTCACATCGATGAATTATTTCGCCATTTTTTTTCTGCTGAATTTTAAATAACAGGTGACCAACGCTTCGGTTGATAGATAAAACTGCTAGTTATGATTATTATAAAAGTCATTTAATAGCAAAAACTCTTCTCTTAATTTTATGAAATTATAACAACGGTACAATTGTATTTTTTTACTTCCGAAGCGACTCTTACATTTACAAATATATAATTATTCATTTTATTACTTTTTCGAGTGCAAAGAATTAAGGACTAAATGATAATCTTAAAGAATCGGGACCGTCATTTTCAATACATGAGATAAGCGAAATGTTCCGAATTTATTTTTGCCATTAATTGCAAAAGCTATGTTTATAAATTCGGTATTTGAATCTGAGTTTGACGGATATTCTTGGCGCTAAAACCATTTCTTATTATGAACCTCCAACCATAAGGTATACAGGAACTTTTACGTTATCCGAGAGCAAGCGAAAAATCGCCAAAGAATGTGGAATTCCACCAGTAAATGATACCACTAAATGATAAACACAAAGAATTGGGACCGTCATTTTCAAAACATGAGATAAGCGAAATGTTCCGAGTTTATTTTTGCCATTAATTGCAAAAGCTATATTTCTTTATAAATTGGTATTTGAGGCCATGTTGCATGGAGATTCTTGGCGCTAAAACCATTTCTTATTATGCAGCTCCAACCACAAGGTATACGGGTAATTTTTTGTTAGCTGGGCGCAAGCGAAAAATCACCAAAAAATGTAGAATTCCACCAGTAAATTTCCGTTGGCCCCCGGCTAATTGAAAAGTACCGGTATAAGCAAACACATGACCCACAAAAATGTGCATGGTCACATTTTATAAAGTTATTCAAAACTTCTGCTCAATGTCACAAATATTCTTTTCTAGATTAGAAAGAACAAACTGATGTATAGCCTTGAAGCTTTAAAAGAGAATGAACAATACTTATATACGGTAAATGAAGCCAATCACTTTTAAAAAGGTAAAAAGTTGAGGATACGGCACTTTATGAAGGATGTTTTTTAATACAAAGTGAGGAGAATGAAGACATTGAATTCGTTAAGAATTAAAACGTTGGAACTCTTTAAAAATGTACCGAACTTTCAAAAAGCATCGGCATATCATGCATCAAGGGGTGAGCTCCCCCAATAACAAATGTAAGTCTAGTATTGCCAATTCTTAACCGAATAAGAATTGTATCGAATTTTCTGCTAGGTAAACTGGGCCAAAATTCGATGGTGTATTTGATAGAATGAATTGGTTTTCCTCTTTACTATTCCATTCTGATTACCATTTCAAATTTAGAATGGTTTTTATATGTATCTTTATGTTGTTAGAAGGGACAGGGTCATTTAGCCGATTTCGCTGCCTCGTCAGCCAGTTCATTGCCAGGAATACTTACATGTGTGAGAATGCAGCAGAATAAGAGTGAACAGCCTTTGCTTGTAAGCTTATTCAAGGTAATGGGTAACTGAAACGATGGAGTTATGGTAAGGACTCTAAAACACTCAATGAGTCCGAATAAATAATATAACCATCAGTGTAATCAATTTGATATTTGAGTCCAATAGCATTTGAAAGAAATTCAATGAACACAAAATATAACGCATCTGTGTTCACACTGCAGATATATTTTTTAAAACCATTTTTAACACGTTAGCTGCCTCGTGACTTACCTGTGATTCATACCAACTATCTAAATGACAATTCTGTACTAAAATTAAATCAGAAGAAGATGCCATGTAATTAGATAGATAATCTGAATTGTTGATGAAAATCATGGCAACGAAAGTAATACAACGAATGATTCATACATTCATACGAACGTGCATTGCATACTTCAAAACTTCACAAAAGGTAATGAAAGAAATACAATGAGTAATGAAGATCATAATAAAGAAATTACTAAAAAATTAACATTAACATTAACTAACAGCATTTGAAACAATACCATTTAAATTACTTTAAATAAAATGTTACATATAATCGTTTCGATCTTCAAAAAAGTATAAAAGTTTAATAAAAAAGAAAAATTAGTTCTTTATATTAAAATTCTATAGCTGTTGTTACTACTTATGGCACTTGCCATGGACAAGCCGTCCGCTGATACAGCAGCAAATTTAAGCCGAAAGGAGCGTCTCTTGTTTTTGAAGTAGCGTCAACTAGGACCGAGAGTATGACTTAGCTACACACTCACCACATTTGTTTTCACATCACCTTTTTACAGGGGGGGCACAGTCACACATCTCACAGATAGTACACAGAAGAACAACCATGCCCGAACCGGGACTCCCAAAACACGAGGAAGACGCGCTACCTCTGTGCCAGAAAGCCGGCATTAAACCTACAAAGTACAATATTGACAATTTCCCAATTTTTCACAGCAACACTTAGGGCTATTTTGGGACGTATCTAGTAATTTTGAACCACTGTCAGATGACGAGGACAGTACCTGACCTGGCACCCCCTCTCCACACCAGCGGGAAACGTTTGGTTCTGACGGATTTAACATGCAACTGACCGTCATCTGACCATAGTTCGAAATTACGAATTTCAAGATAACACTATGGTAACTTCAAAACGGGGAATTAATATAACGGATCTAAATTTTTTCTCTATACCTAATATACAAGAAAGTAAAAATCGAGAAGGGTATCTTCTCGCTCTGGTTTTCTGCATCGTGAACTACTTTCATATTAGAACAGACTGTGAGGGGAATTTTTTCTATTACCATCAATAAAAATTATCTTAAACGGTCTTTTTTATTGATGTGTTTTTATTTGATCTTTTACAGCAATGAGGCGTGACATATCAATCTACGGAAATAAATTTTATTATTTCAACATATTAAATATATATATATTTGTTCAATGAAGTGAGTTTGTTGTGTATCCCCTGTTTCCCCCCCCCATCTGATATCCGGTTTTTGATCCCCCTCTCCCACTGTCTGTGGGGTTCTCCTGTTACCTCGGAATTCATAATGATCATGGTGGGAGAGGGGAGGTTTAAGTGTGTCACGTGTTAGGAAATGCAAATTGCGTATAACTCTTTGTTAATTTATTTCATTCGCCAGCTGTTACAACGTATGAGTGGGGGTTTTTTTTGACGATGTTCGTTAAAGAGCTCAATTTTCAGGTTTTTCGAAAAAACTCCAGAATTCCCGATGTTGAATGAACATTTGATTAATTTAAAAGAATGCGATCCTAAGAATTCATATTTGGGAATTCATCTTTCCCAAATGTGATATCAAATCTAACAGATGAAACATTGAGCTATTCTTTGTCCTTATCGTAGTGCACCACAGAAGTCAAATTTGCATATTTTGGATTTAGGATTTTGGATTTGGTGCAAGTTTTAAAGAATATGAATATTGTCAAGATATCTTCCGTTCATCCTCATTATTTGTTCGATATTCCTAGTCTGAAATTCCAACATGATCGTCCTTTCTTTCAAATTTTTCTAAACTCATCAATAATGAGATTGATTACATTGACATGCAAGATTGAATGCATTTTGCTTTATTATCCAAAATGCTTACATCAATAACTTATTTGAGAATGTTAACTATTGATGATAAATTCTTTTTATACATATTTTATGAAATATTCAAAACTTTTTTACGATCTCCGTGTTTTTAATACGTCTTTTAGCGTTTTAAAAAACAAATGTTACATTTTTCAAGTTCCTAACATATTTTTTTAATGTTTTATATATCTAATAAATTTCGATTTTAAATTTCTTTCGGTTTTAATGTTTTTTTTAGTTAAACGTTTACAACTTATACATTTTTGTTGCGTTTTTTAATGTTTTAGATAGAATTTATGCCCATATAAAATTCATGATTCCTTTTTTTAATGTTCTTATATTTATGTGTTTAATCAATAACTTATTTGAGAATGTTAATTATGTTGATAAATTCTTATTATACATATTTTATAAAATATTCAAAAAATTTTGAGAGCTCCGTGTTTTTAATACATCCATTAGCGTTTTTTAAAAACAAATGTTACATTTTTCAAGTTTCTAATATTTTTTTAATTTTTTACATATGTAATAAATTTTGATTTTAAATTTCTTTAGGTTTTAATGTTTTTAAAACTAAGCGTTTATAACTTATACATTTTTAGTATGTTTTTCAATGTTTTAGATAAAATTTATGCACATATAAAATTCATGATTCCTTTTTTTAATGCTCTATGTTTATATGTTTTAATGTGTTTAATGTTTTAGATAGAATTTATGCACATATTAAATTCAGAACGCCTTTTTTTAATGTAATAAAACAGTGATTTGTCACTTATAACTTTTGCTTTTTATGTGTTATACACGTTTTAATGCACAATGTTTTTTGTTTGTTTGCTTGTTTTATAAAGCGCATTTCCTTTTAAATATATATATATAGATGGACATATAGATATATATTTAACTATTAGGTTAATGATCCATACCTTTCAATTTTTTAAATTTATTATCTTGGCTTATTCTACTTGCACATATTTTTTCTATCTCTTACACAAATTGTTTAAAGAGAAAGTACTCGAGATTTTCATGATTCTTTGGATTGTAATCCATTTTTAATCCAAATAAACGTATTCTTGAAAGATAACACTTTAAATGGAAACATTTGTTTCATTATTTTGTCACCAAAACTGATACAGTTACAGAGAGAGAGAAATGGCTTAAAATCGATCAAAACAGTGGTAATCAAAGCTTTGTAACTTAATCAGTTTTAATCGTAGATGAGAAAAACATTTTTTTTAACTTTAAGTATTACTGTAACAAAAATATTTTACTAAATGTGATAAATAAAATCGTAGCAATGCATAAAAATTTAAGCATCGTAGTTTCTTCAATACAGTTACTAACCTAAACAACATTATTTTTTACATCATTTACAGCATTTTTCCAACTGAAAGTTTACCTCAGATTGTTTAGAAACTAGATGTTTGGTCAAGATTAGATGTCTTATGTAGCTCACAAATAATCATTTAGTTATGATTACATAATTTGAGGGCTTTTTGAGAAATGTAAAAATATTTAATTTGTAGCAGATCTGACATTTTTTCCAATCCAATAAGCCTTTAGAATTTTGTTCTAATATTTTCTATCTTATCACCTATGAATTATCTCATTCTACATTTAAAAAAATTACCATCTAAATTGCTTAATCATATTTGCATGGACATTTTCCTGACAGTGTGTATTCAGTATTTTCTTAGAGATGTATAATAGATCAGGAATCGGCAACTATTTTTCATACTGAGCCATTTAAAGAATTAGAATTAAAAAAAAGTTTTATAATGAAATACGTATTTTTGAAAATTGAGTCCTTTTTACTTTAATAATTAAATTTGAAGTTCTCAGTTTGTTTCTGAGTGGATTTTTGTTTCATCAAAAGAATGGATACTGACCTAAGCAAAAATAGTACAATGTACAAACTGTTTCGATGAAATATAGTTAAGAATATTTGTTTTTGCTTAAATTTAACATTTCATTTCATTATACATACATTAATTACTTAATAATAACAGTTTTAAAGAGCCTAAATTAGAATTGGATCCGCAGATTCCAGATTGCTTTAAAAATCCCTTCATTTTCATAGACCAAATACACCATTTTTTAATTCAAAAAAAATGTCAAGGTAAAGTATTTCAAGTATCCGAAGCCATTTGACCTTACCAATTTAGATATTTTCTGATTGTATAAAAAAATCGGTTTTGTCTCATAAAAAGAGTGGATATAAAGATAAAATATTAATGATAATAACATGTTGTACATAAAGTAATAAAGATAGGTATTAACTTTAATATTTCATTTCTTTGTACATATATTAATTACTTAATAATAATAGTAACTATGCATTAAAAAGCCTCAATCAGCTATGGATTCACAGATTGCCGATTCCTTTAAAAATCCCTTCATTTTCATAGTCCAAATGCAACATTTTTTTAATCAAAACAAATGTCAAGCTGAAGTATTCCAAGTATTCGAAACCATTTGATCTTACCTTTTCAGATTTTCTATGACCGTATACAAAAATCGATTTTGTCTCATAAAAAGAGTGGATATAGAGCTAAAATAATAATGATAATAACATGTTGTACGTAAAGTAATAAAGTTAGGTATTAACTTTAATATTTCATTTCTTTGTA
>JAOUZG010047704.1:4766467-4796933 GCA_026289955.1 Argiope argentata | reverse complement strand
TTTGACCTTACCTTTTCAGATTTTCTATGACTGTATACAAAAATCGACTTCTCATAAAAAGAGTGGATATAGAGCTAAAATAATAATGATAATAAGATGTTGTTTGTAAAGTAATAAAGATAGGTATTAACTTTAATATTTCATTTCTCTGTACATACATTATTTATTTACTTTAAAAATCACAATTAAGCATTTAAAATACTTCAAACATCATCAGACTGCGAATTGTAACAACCTCTTCATTACCAAAATGAATTTTCTCGTGTCGATTATAGCTTTGAAGAGAAGAACTCGTTTTACTAGAATTTTTGCAGCTTTAAATATTAGCTGACGCAACAAATATTTAGGGGGGGGGGGGGAATCAATAAAAACTTTTACTAAATAGACAAAAAAAAATATGCTGAACTTTGGTTTTTAAGTACATTTTATGCCAATACGAGTTCGACACAATCTTTGGACACAAGTTCGACTCTCCTTTTAAAAAACTTCACTCAATCTATTAAATTAGTTGTCAAGAATCAGCACAAACTTTTAATATTTCGAAATTAAACATTTATTATTTTTTATCGCTTTGTCCTTTAAAAATGCTGGCTATGCCGGCCTACTGGCATATGGGTAGCGCGTCTTCCTAATGATCTGGGCATCCGGTAGAGTCCCGGTTCGGGCATGGTTGTTCTTCTGTATTCTATCTGTAAAGGGAGTGAATGTGTCCCCCCTGTAAAAAGGGGCTGTGCAAGCGAATTTGATGAGTGAGTAGCTAAGTCGTACTCTTGGCCCCAGTTGCCGCTACTTCAGAGACGCTCATTCAGCTTAAAATCGCTGATACATCAGCGAACTTGTACATGACAAATGCCATCAGAAACAACAGCAAAGTAATCGCTATGGGCTACAAGTTCGACTCATTTAAAATATTTAATTAACAGTTAATCCTTGAGTTGCGGTTGTTACCCAAGGATGTTATTAATAAACGCCATTTAAAAATTAACTTTCCGATATTATTTCTGTTTTCAACCAAAAACATTATTTTCTTATGATGTTATGTTTAATAAAAGTAAAAATATATAATTATATACAAATATTGATTGTAAAGTTGCGTAATTAATCGTAATGTTATTTGAACATGCATATCAATTCAAAATAGTCACACGAACCAAACGAATAAATTTTTATTATTTTTATAATGTATAAACATTGTTTGCTTATCATTTTAAATATGGTAAAAGTAAAAATATGTTGTGTAATATCTAAATATTTATTGTACGTTACGTAATTAATTGCAATGTTACTTAAACAATCTTATCAGTTCAAAATATTCATTCAAATTAAACGAATAAATTTTTTTTATATTTTAATGTATAAACATTGTTTGCTTATTATTTTAAAAATGGTAAAAGTAAAATTATATAGTTATATCCAAATATTGATTGTAATGTTATGTAATTAATTGTAATGTCAATTAAACATGTATATCAGTCCAAAATATTCATACTGATCAAACGAATTATTTTTTATTATATTTATAACTTATAAACATTGTTTATTTATCATTTTACATATAGTAAAAGTAAAAATATGATTAGGGTCATAGCCAAATATTGATTGTAAAGCAATGTTATTATTTGTAATGTTACTTAAATAAGCATATCAGTAATGTTACTTAAATAAGCATATATAAAAATATCCATACCGACCAAACGAATAAATATTTACTTTATTAATAATGCAATTATTAAAATTTATGATGTGTGCGTTAATAAATACTGGAAGCTAGCTTTCAAATCATATTCTAAAAAGCCATCGATTCATAAAATTGTAAGTTATTGATCAGAGAACACAAACATTTTTTTTCCCCTTTACTCCTCCATTATTTTATTAGGAGGACATTTCATTGAATCGTGGGCGCTGAAATTTCTAATCACAGTTCCGATAGAGCGTCAAATTACTCTCGCCAAGGGCACTCAAATTCCAATTTATGATTCTGATGGGGCGTCAAATTACTCTGGACCAGGGCGCTCAAATTTAATAAGACGGCAATGCAGCAACTAGTGTTTAAATTTGAGTTCTGTTCTGTTAAAATGTAGCATTGCTCTGAAACGCGTTAATGACATATTCGAGGACTTTGAAACTCGATTTATCACGGGCTCAGAACCATATTACGGAAACTATAATTTGTCAGTCGAAATAATAAGATTTAATGCAAAAAATAGATTTCATATAATCTTGCATGCTAATATATATTATTTATCTATTTTTTTTATTTCATTTCATTTATGTAATAAATATATTTTCTTTAAAACCACATCATATTTTCCCCAACTGTGTGTGCATAGTTTTGTATGTATTTATATTTTTTTTTCATCAAATACAAATGTTTTTAATTACCCGTTTTTTATAAATATTCTTCTTTTTTTTTTTTTACTCAAATAATTCATGTTCCTAAAGAATAATATTTGTCTCATGCCATACCATATTTGGCTTTAACAAATATTTATTTACTACCATGGTTCAAGCTTAAAAGGGTCATAAAATAGGATATCAAAAATTCAAAATCGCCTAAAATGTTTCAGATATCACAAATTAAAAGAGAATCTCTATTTGATAATTACCCTGGGGGTCATTTTGTGCACGGACGCCACTGACAAGAGACGTAGAGATGGTAAATATGTCCTTCCATCGACATATTTGTCAGCTTAAACGTAATAAAAACAAAGATTTTTCTCCGTGGCGCCCGTTATGGCTCGATACTAAAGCATTAGCATCCCCCCCACCTTCACAACGTCACTGCTTATGAATAAATACTAATATTTTTTTAAGTCATTAATAAATACGAGCAGCATCAATAGCCCATTTCCAAAATTCAACAAAATTCTAATAAATCTGTATACGATGACCTCTCACAAATTAATAAGTGAATTATTGCAATATTCGGCTAGCTACTCCATTAATGATTCGAAAAAAATTTTGTTTTGTGGAATAAAATAATTTTTAAATATTCATGAAAATTTAGGTCAGATATTAATCAATATGCCACCAATTTCTGTATTATAAGTGCAGTTAGAATTCGCTTATAAATATTTTTAGAGAAACGTTGTGTTTTTCTTCCCAGATACGAAGGAAAAGACGTGGTTTTATGACATCATAGAGCGCAACCGACGTTATTTAATGGGGTAAATGATCTCCAGAGTTGCGCGAGGTTAGGTGATCATGAAAAGCAATTTCATCCGTGACACCTACTGCCATCTAGTGTTAAGGAGAAAAAAGTATTTTTTTATTTCAAAATTTTTTTTATATTTATTCGTGGCATATTGACACTAAATATCTATCACAAATATTCGCTATTTCAGTGTCATCTGAAATTTCTTTAGAGGAAAAAAAAATAAACTAATATAAAGATATTTTTATAAAATACTAGCGCACATAATAATCGATTATTATTTTAAGGTATCCTTTACATAAAACAAGAATGAAAGTCAGGCATTGTACCCTGTGTTTATAGATATAATAGTTTTATGCCATTACATATTATATTCTTCATCTACCTGAATTATACGTTAAACTTAAAAATTCTTGTTATTAGGGATATGCGTCAAGAATTTCTTACACTAAATATTCATAGGCTTATACTCAAATAAACTCTATCTACAAAAAATTAAGTTTATTTAGGAAAGAACAATAATAAAAAAAAGAGTTCTATAAAAGCTATCAGCTGTACTCCAACTTTCGTTTATGATTATTCAATTCATATTAGGTGAGAAATCATATATGACATCATTTTATTATTTTATGTTTTTCCCACCGTATTATTTTAGACTGCAAAATCTCTTAACATAACTAATAATTTTAAATATGAAAATGCAGAAAACAACAGACAGATCGTATGTTATAACCAATAATTTATAATTTAACATATTTAATTAACGTCGTTTAAATAAATATATTTTTGTATGGTAGCTACAAGTCAAAAAATGGCTGAATTATCGACCGATCGATTATAATTTCTCCCTGCTAACTAGAGCCATCTACTGGCCTAAAGTTCAACCAAAATGTTAATCGCTTGGTGAAATAGATGAGGAATCGGTGAAAGGAATAGCTAACCTTTTTATGCACATCTGCATAGGATTGCAAAAGAATGAAACACACTAAAAACACAATTTTAGAATGAAAACGTCACTATTAATATTGGTCTTTTATTCATTCATGCATGGCATCATTCTGTACAGTGATTTTCATTATTTTTATTATTATTATTTTTGCAATCAGCAATCTTTATTCTAATAAATATTTCCAAGATATCCAGGGTTGCTATTTTTTCCTTGAAAATATTGTCGTGGGTTCAAAGTAGAAAAATAAATGAAGAAATGAACACTTATTATAAAGAATTTAAAATACTAATTAACAGAAATTAAATTATCAAGATTTACTTGATTAATTGTAATAGAATGTTTTAAATCAAGATGCTTTTCACAATTACTTTTGTTCACAAACTGGGAAGAATCCAGAAATAGAGAATGCTGTGTAATTGCTTACTCTCTATTTTTATATAAAGTCCTATTTGTTGTCTTTTGAGCTTTGCAAATTCTGATATGTAGTCTGTGATGTTTTATTTATTCTCAAGAAAAATGTTAAACATTTTGCCCCAGACGCATAATGTAAAAAATAAACGAGTTCCATTTTGATCAACATACTTGTTGAAGAATCTTGCGCCGGCGTTAAAACTCACGTTGAGAAACAAAACAATCATTTTTTAAAAAACTGTTGGTCACATAATATTCTCATTGATATAACATATTCTTGGCTTTGTCTTCAAATCATTTTTAGATAGATTCTTAATACAAAAACCATCAATATGATGGTTTTCATAACACGACATCTGGAAAAAAATTATATTTTCCCAATCATGTTCTTTAAATCCCAAAACTATTTTTTAAAGATGTGTGTGTTTTTTAGCTAAAAATTTATGTTCAAAATTTTTATTCATTTTCTAACTCTGAATGGATTAGTAATTTGTATGCACTTCTATGTCAACTATTATTATTTCTCCATCCCCTTTTGAGTATATTAATAAATTAATTTAATAAAAAAAATAAAGTAAAAGTATTAGTTAAAAAAATGAGTAGAAGTGGGCGTAAATATTTGATATAAATGTCTGAACACACAGTTCTTTTAATTTGGTACAAAATTACTATGCAGTTCAGTAATTTGGGCTACATATAAAAGTATAATTCGCATTGCGTTTTATAAATAAAATTGATATTAATTTAATGTTAATTTGAAATAGTTATACAACTATTTTTTAATTAATAAATAAATATTTTTCAAACAAATAAAAATATTGTAATTTGTCTACTAAACTTGTAGGAAGATCTCAATCTGTAAGATTTTCCTCGTAATTTTATGAAATCTTAAAACTGAATTTCCTTAAGGTCACGAACAAAATAGAATTCTTCATATGTATTCAAAATTAAATCTAAATTAATCCGATAATTGATAAATATTCTGGAAATAGTAAAATATTTGAATAAATTGTGATGTAACTTTATAAAATTTCAAAATTCTAGTTCATCAAGAAAAGATTAAAAAAATCATCTAAAAAATCCAATTTTGCAATCACGAAACAAGCCAAGTTAAATAGTTGCTTGTAATAAACAGTGGTGGACATTTAAATGCAAGGAATTACTTTTTGTCATAAGCACACGCCCTTTTCTGTACAAGACCTAGTCGGAGTCACCTCTTACATTTTTTAGGATCCGATGTCCTGCGATGAGATGGAGAGGTTACCACTTTTTCGTGAAAAGTGAGTTCTTTGTGAGAGGTATCTAAGCGATGTGCTTTTTTTTATGTTTGGTTTTTTACTCTTGCATCTTACTGTCATAAAACTGGCGAAAAAGCTAACTTTCCTATCTAAATTAAAATGAAATCTTCTTCGGACCTTTGAACAACATATGTTTGAGGGCATTTATTTCAGGGAGGGAACCTATGCCCATTGGGAAAAAGAATCTTCCATGGAGACAGCTACGGATCAAAGACAACGATTGTAATCGAGTGTTGCTTTGCCAAGGTCACCGATGTACCGAGGGAAGGTCGCGATACGAACCTGCGACGCTAGGGCCAGTAGGGGAGTAACATGACCATAATACAAAAATCGGCTTTTGTATCGTAGACGTTATCTGACTTCTGAAGCTAGCGCCACAGATTCATATGTTTGCGGGCATTTATTTCATCACGTTTACAGTGTTGTTGAAAATTCAAAGAATCATCAATCTTACAGGGCAAATTTTTGGAAATTCTTCCGAAGCAAATAGTTGGAAGAAAATGTGGTATTTGGGGGTTTTGTGAGTAGAAAGTAGGAGAGGAAAAGGGGAAAGTCATCTTCAAGCGGCTGAAATACTTGAGAGGGAACAGAAAAAATATATTGTTTGATGACCAAAGTCATATTTAGAAAATAGAACCACACACGCCTTTTCTTAGACTTATGTGTTTGGGAGCTTTTATTTCATCATGTTTACAGCGGTGCAAAGGTGCAGCAGTCTTCTTGCGAAGATTTTTGGAGATTCTTCCGAAGCAAATCGTTGGAAGAAAATGTGATATTCTTGATTTTTATAAGAAAGTTGGAAAGGAGAAATCTTACTTTTTTAAATAGATGAGCTAAACTTTCTGTTTCTCTATTTTTACTTAGGTTTTATTTTATTAAACACTAGCCGCCTTCGGCAATCAACTGATTCGAATATCGCCTTATGTGTATCAATTTAATTATATTTATCAGCTTTAAATTTGCAAACTTAAGTTTTATTAAGTACAAAGAATTGGTTATTACAAAAGATCAAGAAATGTATTAGTTGCATACACAAGGACAAAAAAAAAAAACAGAAAATGAATTAGTAATGCCCCTAAAATTTTATGACGATTAAACCATGCTGAAAATCAAGATATTCTATGTCGATTATTTTTAATTTTGTTATGCATAAAAGGAATTTAAATTGCAATTATATTGCTTATTTATCTACTAATAATATTTTCTCTACTATAAATAAAAATGAATATTTGTGTTTGGTTGTCATTGTATATGATATATCAATATACTATTGGTTCCCAACAGGGGTGGAACCTCTTCTCATTCGGAGAAAGAATCCTCCATGGAGGCAGAAACGGAATCAGAAAGAACGATTGTAATATTTGGTAGATATTTTTTTATTAAAAAAAAGATGATTGAAATGTAATTTTCTTGGAAAAAAATGAGAGACCCAGATAAAAACGGAAACCTCCGCGTTTGGCCTAGAACTAGAATTTTAAAATAGCTTCTGCAAGAAAGTTTTTGAATTAATTGCAATTCAATCATTTTCCTTCCAAATGAAAGTTCAAATTTTAGATGAGATAGAAATTTATTGAGATGCTTAGAAAATATATTTAGTGATATTGGACTTATAAAATAATGCATGTTACATATATATTAAAATTTGAAGTTTAAACAGTGGATGTGCCATCCACAAACTTTGGATTTACTTACAATAGCAACAATATTACCTTACGAAACTTTATTTGAATTATGATAGAATAATGGAATTACAATCTTTGGCATGAATTAAGCATTTTTTATTGATCCTTGATTAGGTTTTGGAGTTTGATAGTAAGCGGTTATTAGTACTAGAAAATGCAATTTGGGTTTCAGACGAATTTTTCCAATCTAACTGAAATAGGCCAAATTCGATAATGCAAGTTTTTGAATCATTGTATTTACATGCTAGTGAAAGTACAGACGATCAAATCCATGCTGTATTTCTCTCAAATTTTGATTGTTGTCAATATTATAGAAGATACATTTGTATACCTTATTTTATTTACCTTATTCTTTTCATTTTGCAGTCATTGTTTGATTTATATTTGAATAATCGGACAGACATACTTTTTTAATGGATTTTACTCAAAATGAGATAGAAATATACAAATTTTATAAAATTTTATAATACCAATTAACTTTTCTCCGTCTATCTCAAGGTGTTTTCGAGTTACCTTTGTCACAGACGGACAAATTTAAAAGCGCATTTTAGAACTATTCAAGGTCTTAAACGTGAAAACTCATTAAAATCTCAAATTCAAATTTTTTGATAATTACAATATTTTCTCTGTATATATTATAAGAGAAATTAAAAATAATTTGTCGAGGAAATCACTAAGAGGGTCATTACATATTTAAATGAAAAGTTTGCAATCATTATTTCTTGGTCAACAGACTTTTCGACAAGGGCTGTTGTTAATAAAAAAAAAAAAAATCTCTACAGAATATGATCTTGAAGTAAACGGAAATTCAAGTTATAAGAGTATGACTAAAACTAAATCTATATCAATTGCATAGTTAAACTATCTAAAAAGAAAATTTATTTTAAAAGTGAAGGAAAAAGTGGTCTGATAAAAACTAGTGAAATAATGAAAATTGGCATTATTTTATTACAACAAAAGAAAATGCTTACTGAAAGAAATGAAATAGATTTTTACTCGTATTTTTAACTGAAGAACGATATTAGAATTACCAATTTAATTTTCAATCCATATTGCAAAGAATTATTCAAATTTATACACAAAATATTCTTTCAAAAAATTGGGATAATTAAAAGCAAATCAACTAAAATGGTATTACTTGAAAAGCCGATGTGAACCTAATGGTCTTTATTTGTAATAATTGTAAAAGCTGCAGCGTGTATATTAAAGGTTTTAGCATCAAATAAGTTTCATGATAAAGCATATGATAACTTTTATGAATTTTATAAATTCGTCTGCATTATACCAGTCACTCAAGTGCACTGTGAAATATCATTTTGAAAGCTAAAGGTCATTAAAAAAAACTGACAGAGAAAAATTTATTGTTTTGAAATCCTGTGTATTACATTCAAATGAAAAGGAATTGTTAGATGATTCTGATTCAGAAATGAATATTGATAGATTTTTTTAATGATCCAAAGAACTAAAAGATTTATTGACTTGTTCTTAAAGTAACGAGTAACATATTTTTGTTCTTCTGAACTTTTAACCTTCGATAATAAGAAATATTTTTTCACTTGTTGAAATCAGTAGATAGTTTGCAGTTTATTTTAAACTTATATTTAAAAAAATTCCAAAATATCAGAATTTTATACATTTATTAAAAATGATTTAAAATTCAATCATAAGTTTTCATTAATATTTGATGTTCCTTACTTTCATTAGTATTTCCTTATAAATACAAAATAAATTTTCTATACTCGCAGCATGCAAAATCATAGTATTTGTATATTGTAATTAGTAATATATCTAACAAATTTTTTATTGTAAATAAATTATATCAATTTATTTAATTTAAGTGTGTGTTTATGTATATTCTTTAGATGCAGCATTTCAATTGAAGGAAAGAGCCAGCAAATTCAATCAAGCACCCAACTTTTAATCATTGATTATACGGTTTCTACTTTTTGAAATAATCATAGCTAAGATACTATTTATAACTGAAATCCTAATTGTACAAGAAACATTTAAAAAATACCATAATTAATTAAAAGGTTATTTTTGGAAAGAAGAATCACGCTTAAAAGTTACTTTGTGATCTGAATCATAAGTTCATACTCAATTTAACGTCCTTCCTTTCTTAAACTAAGAGGTTATTATAGCGTAGAGAACATAAGAGTATTTAAATAAAAAAGCGAAAGAGAAAGGGAAGAAAAAAGGAAATGCAACTAATTTTAACCAAAAAGAATTTTACAAAGTTTCTTAAAAAATAATCTGGATAAAAGTAGACAAAAGCAAACGCAACGGCTGCAAAATCGGGTTGACGAATGATCAACTACTTTCTTTCCTTCATAAACTGGCACTAGGAATAAAATAAGTTTCCGACTTCCACGGGATTAATGTCTATTGAAACGGTTCTTTCCTAACATAACCAGTTCTTATAGCTACCACCATTGCACAGAAATTTTGGTGGGAAGGAATTTCTTCGAGGAAAGACAGGTTTCCCGCAAGAAAGTTCCGAGAACAAGCATGGTGGGGATGATTTTAACTAAACGATCTACACATTTCTGTGCTTCTAAAAGCGGTAGTTTTCTTTTTTGATATCAAGAATGATACATTATACAAACCGGGGAAGCTCCATAAGAAAAATAAGGGTTCAAATTAATTTGTGTACATCAATCCAGATAATGCTACTTTCGTAGGGATTTTTTAGATTCCTCTTGCCCGATTTTCTGGGTATATTCGATATGTAAATACATCGTATTCAATGTTTTAGTCTTAGAGGCAGCAAAATATTTCGATAGTCAAAATATTTTTCGGTTCAACTCATTATAGAAAGAAAGAAGTTTCTCTAATAAGTATTTCAGCTCTAAATATGAGTCTTTTGCTTCAGATTCAATAAAGTATTGACTTAATGTAGCGAATGATTCAGCATAACTCCCCCCAAAAAGAACTAAACTATATTGCTTAGAAGAAAGAATACTTTTACCAACTGGATATTCTGAATCTTACTAATCAGTTAGTGCAATATTCAATTTCAAAAATTTGAAATTGCATTATAATAGGTGTAGTATTGGTGAAAGTGCTAAAATTGTGCATCATTTTTATACCTTCAGATTAATTCTATACAATAATAAATTCTTCCCAAATTAATTAATAATGTGCAATAATAACTAGCATTTTTATTTATTTATTTATTTTGAAATTATTCCCAACTGTCATTTTAATAGTCCTTAAATAAATTTTACTAACCCGAATTTATATCAATTAAATAATTTCAAGTTCCTAGTTATAGATCGCGAATACAGAATATTCCTCTAAATGCAGCGTGATTTTTGACGAAGCTAGCCTTTTGCTCCCCTTTTCCCCCCTAGCAACAACTCTTCCCTTTCTACTGACTGAGCCTCACGTGTAGCCACAAAGAAGAGAACCCCGTAGCTTGCTTCATCGCTATCGCATTCGTCGTGGGTGTGGATTAAAGATTTGACGTATATCCGTTGCAGGAGGAAGCGAAGCTCCCTCTCTTCCCGGTCATTCTTATCGGCTTTTTATTGAAGGTAGTAATTTGGATGGATGCACACACTTCTCTACCGTTTTCTGAATTGAATTTTATTCCCGAGATCATAATTACGGCTTTTAAATTTCGTATCATATTAAATTAGTTGATTTACGAATTTTCTGCGGTTTGTAGCTTTTATGGCGGAGCTTCTTTGTTAGATCCTGCGTATTAGCGTATGCGGCATCTTCATCCAAGCGTCGTCCATTTTATTTTACCTAGGGTCCCTCATTTTCCAATTCTTCATCTAGGGGATGAAGAGTGATTCTGGATCTCTGACTTGATCTTTAGATTGGAGCCGGTGATATTTTTAAGTCTTTTTTTGTATTTTTTAAAGGAAAAATTTTGATATTTACATCATTTATGTTTCTTTTCTTGGAATAATTTCCCAGTATTGATTGTTTTTATTGGAATGATTTTCGCAGTAATTATTTTAACTAAAATAGCGTTTTTCCATTTTGTCTTTTAATTAATAGCGTCTGTATTTATCTCATTTTTTGGAAAATCTTCACAAAGCAAATTTCTTTTCTTCATTTAGTAAACGAAAATACGTTTAGTAACTAAAAATGTAAGTAAAAATGATTCAATTGTTAATGGTTCTTTTATTCCTGTTTTTGAATCGATTCTTATTCAAAATTGTTTGAAAACATTCGCAAATGCTGTGTATTATGATTTATAAAATCTTCTTTGTTCTGTCAGTGAAGCATCCTTGTTTCGGAGAAGAATCGAACCAAGTGCCAATTTTTGGTGAAATTTTGTCTTTGGCATTATTAATTTAACATTATTTTGTTACCATTATTTATTAATTCTATTGTATCTGTGAGATTGTTTTCTTTATAGATGAATTCATCAGAACATCGAGATAACCATATGGCGCCTTTTTCGAATGAGATGGCAATTCACTGGTGGGATTTGTTGACTCTTACGTTTTTCCCGCGTTTATTCAAAAGATGCTGAAACGTCTTGAATTAGCATGTTAGCGTGTGATAAATTTGGTTTTATTCAAAAACGCTTTTATTTAAATTAATCGTTAGAATTGGTTTTATTCTAGGTTTATTGTTTCATAATTTGGCAAATTTCATTTAGCCTTTCAAAATGGATCGTGCATTTAATTATCAATCTCTCTTAATTCTTTACAGTTTTGTTTATCCATTAAAATTAATTCGGCCTCGTTTCCTTAGACAATGGAGAATCTTCAGGCCTCCATTTTCTATGAAGCTGCTTTTTTCGATATGCGCGTTAAGATGCGCTTGTAGAATTTCGCAGTTGTATTATTGCTCACTATGGCGGATCGGTGTATCATCCTTTCAAGCGAACTTGATTTATTGTAGAATTAATCACGTAAGATGAAGGTATAATATTAAAATGTTTTTACTTTTTTTAAGTTATAAAAAGTAAATTTGATTATTGCATCGTATTAGTTTAACGTTTAGCTGGTATTTTAAAGACGCTGTATCTAGAATAGAAAATGGCATAATCATGCTTCTATTCTCATGATTTGAGATTTATGTATTAAGTTATAGCATTGTTGTTAAATATGAGGCATCAAAGATAGAACTTGAATTGAATTTGTTTTTATCTAATGTAAATTTTTTGTTGTAAAATGTTACTTTAATTTTTTTATTTAATAGCAAATAATGACTTCTGTTTCAATAAAAAAAAATCTGGAATTCAATATAATAGTTGATAAAGAAAATCGTGCAATGTTATTTTTTCTAAAAATTAATGGGTTTTTTATAAATAGACTTTATATGCAATTCAGATTTTTAAAGTAATTTGCAATCATTATCTGATCCCTTATTAGCTGTAATACTTTTGGTCTTTCATATACCTGTATGAAAAGCAGTAGATTAATTGTGCTGAGGCTAATAAAAATGATTTATTTCAAATATTTTTTGGCTAATCATAATTTTATTAATAGTATCTATTAATATATTCTTCAATGATTTCATTCTCTAAGTGTTAAAAGTTCAACATTTGGTTTCTTATTGTGTTTATAGGAATAAGTATTGTAGTTTAATAAAATCTACGAGAAAAGGACAAGAAAGGAGAATCTGCTGTTTTTAAGCTTCCAGCGAGTGAACAATTCTGAGGTTTAATGTAAAAGCTCTTGGGAAACAATGTTGTTGATGTAACTAACATTCTATCTCGAGAGCTTATACATTGGAGCCTATCAAGCCTCTGAAATACAAAATGGAAGCTGTAGTTGGAGAGCCAGGAAAAAAAAAAGATGGAAGTTCATAAAGAATTGCTTGAGTTTTTATTTGTGATTGTTGTGTTTGATAATATTTTGGGTATACTGGCCTAAATTTAATTCTCTTTAAAAAAATCTTGAAGTAACCAGCTTATTTAATATAAAGAATTGCTTATTTCATATTTTAAAGGTGTGTTTGTGATGAAGAATAGTATTCTGGAAAGAAATAGGGTTCAATGACAAAGCTCATGAGAAATTATGTTGTTTATTTTCACAGCATTTTTTCTTCTGGGCTTAATCATTGAAGTCTGGATCTGCATAGTAACCTTTCAAGCCCTGGATTTGATTGTATACGTTGTGAAAAGGTGAGGCAATTTAAATACATATAGTTTGATTCTCTTGTCATAAGTCCATCAAAATTCAATTTTATGCATTTTCGCTTATTCCTTCTTGCTATAAGGAAACTTAAGATTCGGAGAAAAGAAATATATGGTATGTATAGTAAAAACTGTAATTCAAGAAAATAGTTCAATAGAAATAAACTTAAGTTTTGTTTAAATTAGAGTGGTTATAAAATTTATTAAGAAATTAGTTTCATAATTCAAATTATTAACAATAGGGTCAAAGTGAATTTTTATGATGGAATGTAACTTCTACCGACTTTAACCTTATACTATTTGTTGGTATTTATTTTGCATGTTTCAAAGAATAGTAATACAGAAAAATTCGTCATGAAGTTAATTGTTTTTTATTTGATTGCCTTAATATCTTGAATATTGTTAAATGTTTAAAAGCTGTCTTGCAGGGTTTTTTTGAAGTAATATTAAATGTGAAATGTAAGATCTTGTGCTTTAAAGAAATTTCAATTAAAAAGAGTTTAAAATTTTTAATTTAAAAGAATCAAAGAATTATCTATTTCAAAGATACATTCTGACTTAGTAGACAACACTTAAGTTCTTTGCATGAAAGCATATATAATTGAGTTTTTTTTCCTTAATCCTTTATATAGTTTTTTTAAAACTTATAAATATTAAAATAACCTTAATGTAGATTATTCTTAATTGAACAATTTTTTAGTAGGATATTCTATAGGTGGGGGTTAAAAAAAATTCTTGCATGCATGCATACTTTGCGAGATAATTCTAATGCAAAAATGTGTATTGAATTATTTTATCTAACTGTTTGAAATTGGGATGCATGAAAAATTGCCCTAGATTCATATTCTTTGTGGTAATGTCTTTTTTAACATAGAAAGTTTTTTGTACTTCAAAAGAATAGTTAAGTATTTTTATGAGTAGATTAAATTCAATAGCAATGCTTTATTTATAATTTTTATTTAAAAAATATTTTGATTGAACAATTGTTCCATGTTCTCTTAACTGCTCAAAATAACATTCTGGTTACACTACCGATATGAATTTTATATGAAAACTTTAAATAAGTAGATACTGCAAAAGTGTAAAATACAAACACATAATATGGCATAAATACAAAAATATATACGAATAAACAACACAGGAGGTACTTTTTTTGCTAAGTACTTGTATCTTGAGATTTTGTAAAAGTAGATATCACAGTTTTATTCTTATTTTGAACACTGTCCATTCCAGTGGAAGTCTGTCATTGAACTTGTCATATTTCATTATGCCATAATGGCATCATTGATACTGTGCCATAATAATTCTGCAGTTGCTGGTTCTATTCCATTAAAGCATAATGGGCAGGTTGATTGTACGTTTAGCCATTTGCGTAGACAAACACCATGGAAAAAGTGATTGCAGCTTGTTATCCGAGCTGAATTCAAGGGTTGGTAGCAAATTGCACAGACATCTTTCTTTTGTCTGAGTTGTTCTTTAGTGGCTACTGGCAGATCTCTTACTTTGTTCAATGCTGTGTGATGTTGGTAGAATACATCTTTTCCTCTTGAAAATGGTACCCATACATTGAAGTACAAGTGTACATTAATTAGCATAATTCTTGCAATAGAAGTTGATTCAAAAAAGAATATGTATGTATGTGTAAGTACCAGACAAATTCCAAGTAAAAATTCAACAATATTTAAACCAAATTTTAAGTTGTATATGTAGTCATCAAGATTTTCCCACAGTCCACATTTATATGCATCTATCATTAGAAGTGTATAGATAGCAATTGTGACCACTGATTTTAACATGATTTCTGCATTAAGGGCAGAACTGCATATTAGCCAAGTTGTAGAGTTGTCAATACTGAACTCATATTGCAGAATCATACTTGATAATATAATTGGTAATGAAGCAATTATTAATGTCTTGATATGCCTTTCAGTTGAAGGGGTATTTGATGTACCAATTGAAAGTAATTCATCTTTTATCTCGTAATATAAAAAGTGCAGTAATGCTAACAGCAATAGGAGAAAGTGGTGGCTGACTTGTTGGTATCTAGTTTCTGCATCAAAATTTGTAATATTTCCTTGAAGACAAAAGATGAATAACAGTGATCCTAGCATTTGTCCAATTTCTTTATCGAAAGGCTCTTTAAGTTCCAAAAAAACATGTACCATATAAGAAAAAGAATGGACTGTTAAAGATATTACACTTATCAAGCCTAATAATGATACAAGATTTTCTGTTGAACTAATTAAAGATACTTTTGTTATATCATATGCTGTCAGTGGCTCTGTACTTTCATTCATTGCTTGCATAATATCATAGGCATTCTTAACAGCCCAATATGTTCTGAAAACTTGTGGAATGTGCAAGTTAACCCAATGGATTTCAAATATTGAGAAAAAATCATAGCTTTCTACAATGCTGTGGCACCACATTAAACCATTGTAAACTGTCTCGCATACATTAAAACCATGCATCCACATGCTATAAGCCAGTAATATTAGACAGCCAGAAACTGATAGGAGAGGTGTTAGCTTTATTATTGATGGTGATAGAGGTAGAAGGAAGGATAATCTTGGCATAAAGAATAGTATCCAAGTAGCTAGTTGGGGAATCATATTTCCTGTTAGTGTGAGAGAGAACACAGTTGTCAGAACTAGCAATATTAAATGGTATAGTGATGATCCTGTTAATTGAGAAATCTGTCCATCATTTATTCCATTGATAGTGAAATCTATGTATCCTGCATTGAGTATATATGCAGAAATAATCATCGCCAGTGATATTATTTTAATGTAGATGAGGACCAGTTGTTTGGTTGTGAAGCTGAATACAGGTACACCAATGCCCAAAACTGAAAAGAAAAAGATAAATTTTTTAGTAAATTGCATTCTAAATTAAGTATTTTAACTTATTTATTTTGTGATTGATAATCTTAACAGTATAAATTTTAATTTCAAAAGGTTTTTTATTAATGGAATTTAAAGCATACAAGATTTTTTCATTTATATAAAAAGTGGTTATTGAAAAAATAACCTGAAAAGTGATTTTATTAAAAAAAAACTCGTTAACGATTCATTTTGAATAGGTGGTTATAATTCCTTGCATATTGTTTGATTGCTGCATATAATAGTTTTGTATCAATTGGCTGGCTTATAAATAATATGGTAATTCTATGCTTCTAGTTTACTGGTTTTGATTAGACTACCTGAGGGTTTACTTGATATATATAGGTCCCCTTTTAATTTTGTTTAATAAATTTTGAATTAAACTGTTTAATCTTGGCTTATGGTGTAATTATAAGGATGTTGGTTTTTAAAAATTAATACGAATCATTAAAGCAGATATAGTTCAGAATGAATCAGATTAGCTATTAAATTAATATATTTTGTAATAATATATTTCTAATTTATAAAATTTTTCTTTTTAGGGGCTGATAATGAAAATGAAAGAAAGATGAGATCTAGTGGTCAAGCTCTTGGGAAACTATGTTTTTACTTCTTATTAAACATAGTATCACTAGGGCTTAATCATTGGAGCTTAAATTCAACGGTTAACAATTGATTCAAGTTTCAAGGCTAATCTGGAATGGCTTTAGAAGAAAAATGGAAATCTTGTTTCCGAGTCTGCATTATCTCTCAAGACATAATAATAAAGGAAGTTTAGTTCTGTCTTTATACTTTGAAATACTTTATTAATTCAATCAGTTTTATTTAATAATTAATGAGATAAAATTGTTTTATATTTTTAATCAATTATTAACTTTTATAATTTAACTGAGTTGTATGTTTTAATTATTGGATTTAATTGCTTGAATAAGATGTAAAGCTGACAGTCACTTTATAAGTATAGGAAATTTATTGAAACTTAATTTAGCATCAATCCTTTAAAATTGCATTATGTTAATTTTCATTTATACCATCCGTCAGAATTCCTTTACTAGCACAGTAAATAAAATGCAGGTGTGTTATTCTAGTTTTTGTAATATATTCAATTGAAATCTGTTTTTTAGGTTATTTTTAATAGTTATAATTATCCAATTAACAATAACTTACCTTAGTTTTGTTAACTAAAGCTGATAATGTTTGCTTCTATAGAGTATTTTTAGATTTATTAGGGTGAAAGTTTATCTGAGAAGAAATGACTTTTCATTTGATGTTTTTCTTTGTTCCAAATATTCACAATGCTATGTTCAGTTAAATTAAAATAGGATAGATTCTATTATATTAGATTTTATGCATAAAATAGAAAATTGTGCCTTCAATTTTTATTGTCGTGGAATTATGAAAATATTAAATTATAACTGAAAATGAATTTATGATAGCCTACTGTACTTAATGTAGATTTTGTGTATTTCTCTTCTGGTGTATCTTTTCATTGCAAAAAGAGGAAATATTATAGCAGAGTAGGAGTATTATTTTTATTCTCTATTCATACTATTGTAGCAGGTAACAGGGATAAAAAATTTTTACTATATTGTACTGAATGAGGTTGGTTTAAATGTAGCATTTTTGTAGGTAAAATGTTGAAATCTCAGAACAAATTTTACATGGTTCTGTTATGAAAATTAGTGGTTATTCAAAAATGGAATACTGATGAGAAGAGCCTTTATTAAAGTTTATATCTACTTAATATGAAATCAATATCCAATTCAGTGTAATAGCAGCTGAGTGTCCCAAAGAAAGTGGAGCAAGTTTCTATTTTCCTAGATATTACACACAACATATCTAATAAGTGAATTGCCTTTAACAGCACTTTCACATGGGTGGTTATAATTGAATGACAATGCTCATAATATCAGTTGTAAGATGTTATACGAGTACAAAATTCTATGATAAATAGATTGTTTTAAAGACTAATTGAATTTTCTCCTGTACCACTTGATGCTTCTAGACTTTTATTTACAATCACTTTTAAGTTCTGTGTTTTGTAGATGTAGCAGAGCTTTGCCAACTAATTCAAGTTTATTTTAATGTCACTAGTTACATTGCAGGATTATGGGTTTTTTAGATGCATCTCTCTCTTTTTAATATCTTCATTTAGAATAAGTTTAGCAAACAGTTCAATTAATCCATAATTTAACAGCTTTTCAAATTTATGAGTTGGATGTATTTTCTGGTTCTACTCTTTAAATCTATTTCATATATGTATTATCCCTAAAATCAACTGAACGATAAGCATTTGTCAGAGCTTTGCTAAATAGGTCCAAGTTGAGGGAATTACCTTTTAATATCAGCAAATTCAACAGATAAAAAAGAATCTTATGTTCTTATAGGTGTCAGTGAAAATAATTTTACTCAGATTTTCGCTATAGGGGTCGTATAAAAAAATTTTGACTTTATTATCAAGTTTTTCTGCAGCTTAAAATATTTTTAATGTACATGTTGATAAAGATTTTTTAAACTCGTATCACATTTTTGCACACTTTGTTAAGATGCATATAATTTTTGGCCAGTTAACAGTTTGTTTCTTTAAATGTATATGTTTGGTTACATTGTTAAAGGGAATAAAGATTTATTCTACTTTTATGATATATTCTGTGTAGCAAGTTTTAACAAAAATATTTTTATTGGTTAAATTTGTAATTAAGTAATATCAATCATTAAACAGGAATGCAATTTGTTTGTTTTGTGTTTTTTTGTAAACAGCATTGTAAAGTTTTGTATTTAGCATGATTGCTATAAAAATTTATACTGATACTAATGATGTACTTCGCAGTTTCGATAGATAGATTTTATTTTAAAGAAAGCATGACTCAATTTTAAAATGTGTTAAGATTTTTCTTCAGGAGATTATGCATGAATCAGTGCCTCTTTTCTTTTCTAATTCATTTATATATTTCCATGTTGATATGAATAGTTTGTCAGGTATTTCATTAATTCCTCGAGTAAGAATCCGGGCATGTTTAAATCTTAATTTTGTGAGAAAATCCAACTTGCATACGACTGCTACTTGACAAAAAGTAATTATGTAATTTAACATGAAGAATTAACATATTTCATACCTGGTTAACTATTCTTTGCGAAATTTATAGAAGATTTGGATTTTGGAAATGTATAGATGAATACAAATATTTTCTTATTATTAAAAACTAATCTTAATTTCTCTTCAGTAAAATATTAATTTAGTTAATGACAGAATTAAAAATAAAATCATTGTAGGGTTCAAATTCTAAGTTATTTTTTTCATTCTCATAAAGTTCTGCATTATTTAGAAAACCTGGTGAATTTATATGCATAGTTCTTCATATTATTTTGAAGAACTATGCATATAAATGTGGTTGGAATTATTTTAATCAGAATTTCAAAAATGCACCAAAGTTATTGCATGTGTAGTCTTATGCAATAGTAAAGACATGATTAAAAGTTTTCATTGTTTTTAAAAAATTATTAAAATATGGAAAAATTAGTATTTCTTTGAGGAAGGAATAGATGATTAGAAAAAGGTTCTAATTATGGTGATCTAATAAGATGGTTTTATTCAAATTATCTGAATGGATAAGTTTGTAATTTTATTATTATTCTGTAAATAAAAAAAATCAATAGTATTTTTGTGTTGAATTGTCTTTTATTGTTGCATTGTGGTTTATCAGTTACCTTTGTTGTCCCCAGGCATCTAGCCACTATGAAAAAAATATTTATTTCACTTCATAATGAAGTGGCAATGAGAGCAAAAGGAATTAATAACCCCTTTCAATTCTTCCAATGATATAGAAAACAGTATCTGAATCCTACATATTAATATAATCCATAAAGTAATAGTAAAATTATTGCACTATAACTAATTAAATGACATCAAATAGTCTTCCTACTTTTCATTTAGTTATTTCTATTAAGTATCCAACTAAAAAACAGTTATTAAAAATCTATTATATGGTATTAAATTCAATAGATTTAAATTTAATTATTAATTTATCCTTTGTTTGAACACATTGCACGAGCCTAACTTTATAAATATGTATCTTGCTAGAAGTTTTCTAATGCTGTAGTGTGAATTAAGTCATAAATAAGATGCAAGTCTTAAGAATAGAAATGACTACAAAGAAATCTGAGGTAAGTGGATGCTAGTAAATCAAATTATATTATGAATATTAGTCCATGAGGTGCAAGATTCAATTACCATTCTGTGGTATGTTTTAAATTTTTTTAAAGCCTTCAGAGTGAAGAACTTCCATCACAGATTAGAAGTGGACTTTTATCTAATCTTATTCATAATTGAAAAATCCTTGCGAATATTACAATGCCAAAATACATAGAAAATTAGTTTTATGTTTATTAGGTTTTCCTTTTGAATTTATATATTCGAATATCTTTTCGGGATTGACTTTACAATACTCAATAACTGTATCGTCTCTTGGGCAAGGCTCTCAATTTACGAACTTAACTAATTTAACATATCTAAATATTAGAACAGTTGAGCTAACAGTTGAATAAAACTAAGAAAATGCTGCAATTAGTGGTAGCTTAGCGAAATTTTTATTGCATTAATTATTTTGCACTTTTCCTTCCCTGCTGGTTGATGTGGGATTTAAAATTTTTATTTGCTTACTCCTTCATGCGGAACTGTGTAATGACCTGTTTCAAAGAACTGCTCTAGAGAAGTAATAAGTTCCTTCTCTATTATGTCGCGTGACAGCTCATTTGTGTAAGTATGTAAATAGTCTTTCTTTTGAAGATGGTGCAATTTTCGAAGAACTTTCAAGGCTCAAATATGTTTTTTAAAAGTAATTTGTTTCAAACTAAAATGTATCAGAGAAACGAAAACGATCAGTTATAAAAACTGCTGTCGGAATAAAAGTAAAAAATATGTATAATCCAAGTTTAAAAAAAAGAGGGATTGAAGTCATTTCAAGTTTCTAAAATTTTGAGTAGGTGAAGAGATAAGTATTAAAATACACAAATATTCTAGAGACAAATTTGTTAGGCTTATAGTTGTGTTTTTCTACACTAAAGGTTCAATTTCTATAATTCATGGAGTTTATAAACTGGAAACGAAATGAAATCTGTATTATATATCGGAAGTATAAAGCAGGATTGAACTGTCCAAAACTTATTAACCTACCATGGAATGAAAGTGTATTTAAGTTAAAAGCATTTAAAAATGTATATTTGTACCAAGTCATAAAAATTGAGTTATTAGAAAAGGACTGGAAGGGTACAGAGTTAATATTTTTTATTCATCAACTAAGCGTAATTTATTACCTATAATTGTACCAGAGTTGATAAATTTATATTCGTAAGCATAAAAATCCTCAGATGGGTACTCGCAAGGTTTCGATGTGAAGATTTCGAATGCGATGAACTCAATTTCCATATTCCTTAAATTTGTTCATCAATTATAAAGAATATTCCAGAAACAAAAATTCAGTTTAACAATGGCTACTACTTTGAAATGACAAACAAAAAAAGTTATTTGGCAAAAATATCGAATTATTTTTTATTCGATATTCTTGATCTAAAAACAGTTTTCATTATAAAATTGTTTTAATTTTGTTTTCCCGTTTATTTTTTGGGAAGTTACTTTTATTTTTGGATAATTGACGATTTTATGTTAATATTTTTTCTTTCTAAATTTAAGAAAATATTTCGCACAAAATTGCAATTTAAAGTCTAATGCATTATTTTTAGTTCAAATTAAGTATAATAATTTCTTAATATGTAATTATATTCTTAAGTATAAAATAGACAATCTATCCATTTAAAATTATTTTAGTAATTTTTGTTCGAAAATAACAAATGAAATGAAAAAATCACATTATATATCAGTCGTACCCATATAAATTGAATATAAATATTATTTATCTCCTGATTCAAGAATTTGTTAATATATTTCTTAACTAAAAAAATTCCGAGCAAATCCTTTTATATTAGATTTATACTTTATGCCTTTTTTTTTTCTTCAAGATATATATTATTTCAAACCTCTTGTTTTTAATTGATATATATTTGTTTCAGAAGCGTATTTCATGAAAAAGATTAAAAATGTAAATATTTTATAACATAGTCACATAATTTAAATGCACAACAGAAAGGTATTTACTCAAACCCTAAATAATATCTTAAAGAAATGAGCAACCTTTTAAGGTTTTTAAAAAATTTGTATCTGATTAACAAGAGAAACGTTTTCCCTACCAACAGGTACGTTCCTGAAACGTATTTCATCATCTGAATCAAAAATAATGCTTGAATAAATTTTATTCCTCCAATTCTGATAGAACACGTTTTTGAGCTGAAATCACAGATAATTAGTCTTTAATATTGTAAGTTACAGTAAAATCGTAGATAAACTGATAGGATATATTTTGTTTCGTGCGTGTAAATAAGCATAAGTAGATCCTGAAATTATTAAGAGGTATTTTTCAGTGAATAAAATGCAAGTAAAAAGTAATCATTTAAGATTTCCTTTACCTTATGTGTTCAGCTTATGAATTCACCGTGCAAACGATTTCATTCTGAGTAGAACGACTCAGTATGGCTACTAGCATACACACCGATTCGGTCGATCGATATTTTGACGTCGCTGCGTTCCTTGAACACAAGTTGATTTCTGTCGGTCGACATTTTATCGTCGATTCGCCGTTTCAAATTTAACGAATTTCGCTGATGGGAGAGGAAATAATATAGATGGAATTTCTATTTAAATATTATCTTTCCATGCCTTTCGCAATTTAAAAGTTGATTCATATAGAAAAGGCTGCCATTTAAAAGAAAATTAATTCACACACATTATTTTTAATGCCATTTTTAAAATCATTTATTATTCGAAAACAGCAATTTTCCGAACATGAAGCTCACTTCATCTAGAAAACAATTTTAGATTTCTTCAACAGATCTTATTTTAAAATAAAATAAACAATAATTTATTGCTGAGATGCTTATAAAGGAAATTAATATAAGAATTACACACACATAAAAATGATTGTTAAATTGGTATTATTATTTTTGATTCAGGTATTCATTTTTTTAAAAATAATTCTTTTTAAAAGCGGTATTTTAAAATGAAATTAAAGTTCAAATTAAAAAAAGGATACAAAAAATATTTGATTTAAACATGTAAGTGTGCGTTTTTAAATATTTTGCATTAAATTTTGAATTTTTTTAAAACAATCAGAATAGTGTAACCTGGTATATATAATCATTAAAACATTAACTAGAGATCACAACAATAGTTTGTTAATATAAGATATTAATTTTAGTATGAAATCCTTATTGTGCTTGCAATTTTAGGCCTCCTTTTGATTTTCAAAAAATTACGTAACCAGGCCAACTTTAGGAAATTGGGAGCAATATAATATATATATTCAATTTCTAATTCCCAGTCAACTTTTATCAAGAATATAAAACAAAGTTAATAAAAATACATTTTTTAAATATCACTTTAATTAGTGAACTGGAAAACAAAATTTTTATCTTGTTTTCTAGTCAACAATTATTATAATATACATTATGGAATTTTAAAAGGATTTTTTTTTCTAAAAATTCTTTATCATATTTTACCACCACACGCATAAAATTAAAATTCATGTAAATTAAATAAATTAATTCTGAAAAAATTTAAAATGTGGGTAGTAGTGAGTACAAATATGTGTACAATTTTAAAACTTGCACATCAAAAAATGAATTAAAATTGCTTTACAAAGCAAGGCATTCTTTTCATTCAGAATTAAATTACAAATTTGCCAGAATGAGAACCAAGCAATATTTGCCAAATACATGATATATAAAATAAATATTTTCTTGATTTAAATAAATTTTTTTATTATTTAAATGACACAATAAAAAAGACTTAAATCATATAATCTTAAACTATGATAATTGCTATAAAAGTCAACAATTAATTATCTTGATATTAAAAATATATAGGTCTAAATTCGACTCAAATTGAGTTAATATTCATGTCCATGCTATGGCTATAACAATTAAACAAAACAATATATAATTCATTCGAAGATTTGAAATATTTTTTTTATTTCTTTATTTTACAGAAAAAATTGCAATTTTAGTTAATATTTGTATATATCCGTAGAATTAACTTGCATCTTTTAAAACGAATCATGCCTTTGTGCTCAAATAATGCAACAAATAAAGCAATGAAATTTTACTAACGCGAAACTGCAAAAAAAATTCAATCTATTCAAAAATTTAAATTAAGGAAAGCTATAAAAATGCAGCAAGGAAAAATATTTTTAAAACTAAAATTGGTATATAATTTGATTATAATAATTTTGTTTTAATAAACAGCGCTTAGTGAATAAAGAAACTACGAAATTCGAAAATTAACAATAAAATAATATTTATTGATATTTTTTAATAGTTGATATATTTAATAATAATTTTTTAATAGTTTAATATTGTAATAATTGCAATGAATTCAATTTCTGTATTTAAAAAAAATGAGCGAGATATTTTAAAACAGAATACATAAAAATTCGGTCGAGTGAGAAAGAAAATTTAAAATTTTAAAACGTTTTTTTTTTACAAGATCGGCGGGAACATAAAATACGGCTGCATTTAACTAATTAAAAACATCTCAGAAATATCTTTAAAAGTTACAATTTGTAGTAATTAAGTAAAATCAATTCTTACAGATATATTAACATTATATTAAAAGGAAATTGAAAACGCCGCAGAAAATAAATTCAAATTGTTAGGGAAATACAATTAAAAACGACTTCTAAATACAAAATGATGCGTTACCCAGTTTTATTTTGAACAAGCTCGAGTATATTTGCTGTAGCAGTCTAACGAGAGGCCCTATTGAAAACAATCGGCTAAAGCCGGTCCTGTGTATTTTACAATGAATCATCATTTTACAGATTCTGTATTCATTTCCTTGACAATATTATAAATAAAGTATAATCCGTGTACAATGTTCCGAATATTATCATGTCCTATACCAGCGTGTACTATGTTATTGAAGAAAAGAAAGCTTATGAGAGAATTAAAATATTATGAATCATGAATATGTGTAGCTTTACAATGAATCATGATCTTACAGATTTTTTATTCATTGCCTTGACAATATTATAAATAAAGCATAAGCCGAGTGTACTATGTACTGAGTATTATCATGTCCCATGCCATCGTGTACTATGTTATGGAAAAAAGAAAGCTTATGTGAAAATTAAAATATTGTGAATTAAATTGGTCAAAGCAAATTTTCTATTTATGAAGGATGATTTAAAAAAAATTCATAACATTAATTCAATGTGAAAATTCCTAAAGTGTAAAGTAAAAAAAATGTAAGTGCTATAACTTACATTTTTCGAGTCGGAAATATAGGCAAAAAATATAATAAATATAAAAATAGAATAAAAATAATTAAATAATACCTATATATCGAACATTATTAAAAATATTTATTATTTATTATAAAGAATTATTTTAGAATTATTATTTAAGAATTATTTAATTATAAATATAAAAATAGAATAAATGGAATAAAAATAATTAAATAATACCAATATATCGAACATTATTAAGAATATTTATTATTTATTATAAAGAATTATTTTAGATTTATTTATTTATTATTTTAAGAATTTTTTAAATTTTGTACAATGTTGGATCACAAACACTTATTGATTTTTTAATGCTTTTTTATGTTAATTTTCTATATATCTTGGATAATAATAATGAAATTCTTAAAGAATTGAAAAGTTATTGTTAATTATTTAAATATTGATTGAATTTGTTTAAATACTGAATCTAAAAGAAAATTTAAATTATTTTTAACCTCAATTGCATTTAAAATTTTTAGACAATTATATTCATTTCAAAACCATCGAAATTTAACTGTTTATACTAATAAATTTCATTGTTTATACTAATAAAAAATAAATAATATAGCAATGATAAACCATTACTAAAAAATAAATATACAACAAAAAATCATAAATATCATTTTCAAAAATAAATTAAAGTGTACAAATTGAAATATTAAAAAATATATATTTTTTCAGAAACTTCCAAATATTTCAAAGAGAAGGGTCTTCAACATACTTAATTCGCATGAAAATAACTTAACTATCCATTTAAAAAATTCTCTTTTTCAAGGTTACTCTTTCATTAATAGATTAATAACATCAAAAAAAGAATTTTATTTTTAAAGGAATGTTAAGGTCCCCTGAAAAACGAATAATATTATTAAAAGTAATTTTTTAATAAATTTTTAAAAATATCTCATTGAGTATAACAAGTTTTATAAAACGAAAATGAAAGAACCAAAAGAACGATTGCTGACAGAAATCAGTGAGCTTGCAGGTGACTAATGGATTGCATGTACCACTTGACAGCTTAAGGTGTCAGCAACACTTCAGTGGACTCTACAAGAGTTCGTTTTGTTGTAGGAAGTGTAAAAAGCAACCAGTGAATCACTTTGGTATTTTCCTTCGAAGATGAAAAACCGATCGCAGACCTCAAATTCATCAACCATGAAAATCGGTCAACAGTAAAATCCTGATAACAGCAGGTAAGCGTAACTCGTTAAAATCAGTACCAACTGATAGATAAGTTGTAGACAGAATAGACATATCTTAGGCAATGCATAGTTCTGTTTTTCACACAAAACACTGTCTGTCAACACAAAATGCGTTGGAAGACTGAAAAACTACTCATAAATTTATTTAAATCTTTAAAAAGTCGGATTATACATACTGCCTGAAAGTTTCCCGAATTTTGATATGTTTGAACTTCATCTTACCAACATTGTTTCGTATCGAAGAAGGTTAAGACGAAAGAAGAAATTTTAGGTGTAAGAAGAAAAATGTCAGAAAAAAATTAAATTCCATTTATTGACGATAGTTCAATAAAAAGAGATTTTAAGATAATCGTAATTTAAATTTGAATCTAACAGGCAAATAATTATAATTTGAATTTAGTTATTTTAAAGCTGAGATTAAATTATTAAAAATGCTATAATCGATACAGAAATCATACATAATCCATAAACACCTCAAGCATTCTATGGATTCTTTTATAATTTTCAATTCAAGTGATTTTAAAATTATTAATTTTAAGAAAGCGTATAAATTGCTTTTATTACATATATATTTCTTTATTTTATGTATACAATTATATTTCTTTTTACATCCTTACGCGACTTCATTCATCATTCATCTGAGCTTTAATGACTTTTTTTATATTTAAAATTATATTTCCTTTTATCCGTAATGATTTTAAAACGATATCTTTAATTTGTGGTTTTAATTCCGAAAGCAAAAATTCTTCATTAATAAATTAACGATTGCGAATATAATTAAATCTGCGATAAATAAAAGAAATGGCACGATTTCAAAAACATTTAACTTCAATAAAGATATGAGCGGCTAAATCTGTTCTTTTAGAGATGCGGACTTGCTGGTGTGGTGTGGAAATTTAGAGAAAGGGTGCCAGCTTGGAGGTTGTCCTCATCATCTGACTACGATTCAAAATTACTATCTCCGTTCCAAACTAGCTCTAGTGTTTCCTTCAATAATGATAAAAATACGTTAATATAACTAAAATGAACTAAGCTTGAGTCGCGGAAACCTCGTTTATGCATAAGCGCCAATCGGTATTGATTTCCTTCAAATAGGGTTAAGAAGTAGGTAAAACACTAAGACAGAAATGTTTTCTTTTAACTTAAAACCATATATAAATATCTTTAAAAATATATATGAATAAAAATACGCGATTAATCTGATAGCTTTCAATACTATGAATTTAAAACGTGCTAATTCAGAATGGGTTGTCAATATAATTAAATAAAAACTAAATGAACTTAAATGGTTTGGTCATGTTAACGTCCCGTTGTAAAGCAACACTAGGGCTATTTTGGGACGGACCTCGTAATTTCAAAACGATTTCAGATGACGAGGACGACACCTGATCTGACATCCCCCTATCCACACCACACTAGCGGGAGGACGTTTGGCCATGACAGATGTAACGTGCAACTGACCCACTTACATGACAGTTCTTCGGCGAAATCGGGTTTCGAACTTGAAACCTTATGGCCCACGAGCCGAGACCTTACCACCAGGCCATCACGACACCAATGAACTTAAATGAAGCATAAAATTGAGACAGAAATGCCAGTACACAAAAGTGACGTCGTCAAGTATTAAACAACGGAGTAATGAGGTAGATTAATTTTTTTACGTGATAGAAAGTTTAGATTATAGAGTTTGTGGCTTTTATAGTTTGAAGTATTGAATGTACCGCCAAAATATGAAGTGTCAATTCTAAAAAACAAGCGAAGTAAATCTCAGAAACACTGACAACAGTGACACATCAAGGAAAGTTAGGAAAATTTTTGCGCAGAATTTTTAAAAATTTCCTTCAATGAACAATGTTTCGACCGTCCTATTTCCATCATACGTAATTTACGATCGAATAATTTATTATTGTTTTATAAGAATAGAGAACATTTATGAAAATTCTTTCCTACATTTGATCGGATGATCTGTTTCAGATTTAATCAAATAAAACCAGTTTTGCAAATAGGTATGGATAATAAACATACTTTCCAATGCCCGAGGAAAACACTTTCGGATTTCAATTCGTAGAATGTTCATGTAAAATTTCAATCAAAAATCAAAACATCCATTTTTCATTTGTAGATCTATTAATGATATTTCAAACAAATCGTTCTTTATTGCAAACGATATTTTTGACTTTCCCTTCTAAGCTTGGAAAAAAATTATCTTCCAGAAAATTAATGAAGATAATTCTTCTTATGTATAAAGACCATACACGTTAAGTCGCCAAAAAGTAGCCGATTCTTGTTGTAATATGATAAGATGAACGAAAAAGATGAGTGTTCGCATTTATTTAAAGAAAAGAATGAAATTAAGTCTTTTGTATCTATGAAATTCAGTAGAAGTAAGCAAGAATTTTAAAAAATAGTGCAATATATTTATACACTTATGGAGTTCAGAATTTATTTTGAAAATCAATTTCCCGAAATGATATCACGCAGATACATTAAACGAAGTATCTTCTTTAATATTGTTCTGCAAACCTAGACGAAATCTTATCTCAGAATTTAGGATATGAAAATTTTAGCAATTTTCAGGGAATTTCGGCAATTTTTGTTTTAATCAAATTCTTCAGTGTCAGTTAGAAAAATTAATAGAAAACCTTTTTGATTTTAACTTTTCTGAAACATTAAATCGATATATTGTTGATACTATATTAACACATAATCAGAATAGAAAAATATCTTCGTATCCGAATTGAATTTGTTATGAAGATTACTTAATCTAATTAATAATTAACAGTAACAAAGTATTTTTGAAGCTGAAAAAAATTCTTAGATGATATGATTATTTCTGTACGATTTTATTTTATTTTTTCCTTTTCCAAAGTCGATTCTGGATTATCAAAGAAGCTAAGTATGTACATATTAGAGACATTCTTTTTAACGTGTGTACGTGTTTGAGTGGAGAAAAACGACGGTGCATTTTTTTTTTCTTTCAAAAATCTGATTTCGTGCTTTTATTTGATTTATGAGGGTTCTGTTCTTGATTTATTGAAATTAAAATTAAAAAAAAAAAACTTTTTAATTTCAGAATATCATTTTCATGATTTTTTTTTCTTGCTTTCAAAATCGCTTACAAATCGGTATGGTCCAATCTTTTTGTTGAGAGATTCTCAATTTAATAGTTCTAGCAAACTTAGTGTTCAATCATTTAGGTTTTGTTAAAAAAAGTTTTATAAAAAAACCCCCTGTATTTAATATTTTAATATTCGTGTTATTAAATACGGTTCTTTTAATGATGACGATGATTGTTTTGTAATTTCATTTAATCCTAGTATATATAAGAAGTTTTTAAGCAATATAGGTATTCAACTAAATATCTATCTATTTCTCTCTCTCACACACATATTA
>JAOUZG010047704.1:4738984-4766067 GCA_026289955.1 Argiope argentata | reverse complement strand
GCGAATTATTTACTCTTCAGTTTCGATATATTTTTAATTCAAGGTTAGAAAATCCTATCAACCGAACAGAAAGTAAAATTTTATTTTTGGTTCATGTTTCTTAGTCAGAGTTTAACAGTGCAAGTTGTGGTTTCGCAAGAAATAATTGATTTTTTAACCTTGACGAATCATTTTTGAATTGTGAAGCAAATATTTATCCGTATTCAAAATCATCAGTGTGAGCTATTGGCAAATAATAAAATTACCATAAAGTTTGAAAAAATGATTATTTAACGTGCTGACATGAATGGTGACAAATCGCTCACGGTAGTCATCAAAAGAAAAAGATAATTTTATCCTACATTTTACGCGAGTGTTCCACTTGATTTTAGAACATTAGAAACTAATACTAAGATGATTTCCAAAATTTTCAGGAAGAATAAAAATTTTCAGGAAGTTAAAAATTTTGGAATTGCTATTCATTTTTGGATTATTATTATTATTATTTGAAATTTCTTTGTGGAAGTACTTGAACTAAGTTTTTTAAATTAAGGGTATCGACCCCACGTAGGGTCATGAATTATTTTATTGGATAGTGTTTTCTTATTCATTTTTGTAAAAGTTTTGGAAATCTTTTGTGAAAATATTGCAAAATAGCGTTTTAAACTATAGGCATCGACCACATAAGGGATTTTATAATACATTATGAACGATGTTCTCTTGTTTAATATTTGTAATTTCAGATTATGAAGAACGGAATTAGTTAAGTTGTAGAATTATTTTAATCATTTATTTTCATTCATCATTAATTGCCAAATAATTTTTTATAATTTATTCTTCCATTTTAGGGGTCGCATAAAAAATTGATAAAAAAGGGACTATGAGTAAGAAAAATTTAAGAAATCTGAGTCAGTAGATAGCGGAGTTAAGGTGAACATAAAATACGAATAATGTAAGAATTTCTGTTTTGAAATATACTTTCTAAATCTTTTGCAATTTTTTTCAATTCTTTTTTTTTTATTTAATTAAATATATTTAAGTATTTTTCTCCGAGTGAAATGTTAAAAAGTTACAAGCCCACTTTTATGATTGCATTAAAGAGCGTTCCTAATTATGAAAACTCTTCATCATCAAAAGATGATGAATAAAATTATATAATGTTTAATATCTTGTCTGTTACTTCTTTTATATAAGCTAAAAAGAAATCATTTTCCTGTTCGCTTACCAACCAAATTCAAACCAAAGCAATCTAAACTTTGATATAGTCTGTATGATAACAGCAGAAAAACTAATGTGTGAATTCCAGAGAAAGAATTACAAGTATTTATTTCTAAATTCTAATTTATATTTATTCGACAAATTTCCACTTATTTATCTATTTGTAAACTTCGAACATATTTCCATGGTTGGCTTATAATAGAATAATGAAGAGCTTCATCCCTTCTAATTAAAATATGTTTTCCTTTCTTAAATTTAAAAATCGGTAATTTAAAAGCATCGGACTAGACTTAACCTAGATTTAGACTTAAATATTGATCTCGATCTAAGAATAGAAAAATTCTATTTTAAGCTTTGCTTTTTGTATTGGTGGATTCTTTCCTTTTCTCTCATAAGTTTGAACTTCAGAAAAAATTAAGTGGATAATTTTTTAGCAATATATTGTGCAATGTATCTCATGTACAAACATGGCGTCTGTTGTGTAATCGGAAGGGTTAATACACAGAGGGGGGAGTATTGTCGAGCATCTTTTTAGGGCAACGGTCAATGATCCAAAAACCGGAATCTATCTCTCGAGGTGTTTTCTTTTTCAACAAGGTCACGAAGAAAAACTAAACTTACAGTTATGGGAGTGGACTGACCTGGTATACTCGAAACACAACTTTCCGTTTGACAAGAAGCATTATTTATTGCTGTAACAGGGGGGGGAGATGATACTTTCCCCTTAATCTTGTCACGAGATTGATAACTTGTGTACAATGTACGCCAAAGCAGGTGAGGTTGTTTTGCTCGAAAATGTTGCTCAGGTTTTTTTTTTTATTTTAAATATCGTTTGACAGTAAAAAAAATAATCAAAAGGGTCTTTCCTCCCGTTCCTTTTTTTTTTCCTTCTTCTTTTCCAAAGACTTAACTTTGAAAAAAATCAGAAACAGGATTGTTGGCCTCAAACACCTTAAGCCAACCAGAGAATTTTTTTACTGCTAATTCCAAAAAAAGATTTTTAATTGAATTATTTCTCTTTACGCTAGTTTCGTTTTTCCCGTTTTTTAACCAACGGTATTATTCTTCTTTTAATTTTTTTTACAGTTTTTTTCACATAACGAGCTTTTATATAACGAAATGGGATTCGTATTACCCCCCATGGCTAGTTGGGGGGTCCCCCCATGGCATAGAATGCAATAAACAATCCAGTATTGCACATAACATAAATATATTTTCATAGTTTTTTTTAAAAATTTATTTATTGGTTAGAAAAGTACATGTAAATAATTACTTACTGTTTATATATGAAACTGACAGTTAATGAAAAGGACAATGCAAATTAGATATAGCTTTTGAATATATATAAAATCGTTCAACAGGTCTTTTCATGTGAAACGCGCTTTCTTTTCATGCAGAAAGTATGCCCCATGAACTAAGAAGTTCACAGTATTTATCTGTTTTTAAGAAAATGTAGTGAAGCCAAAAGAAAATCGCATTATCGGAAGGTTTAAATTTGATCTTTCAGGTGCAACACATTTTTTAAAATAATTATTTAATTGTTTAGGTTGAAATAGAAAAGTTTTAATGATTTTTTTTAAGGATTTAATCGCATAAAAATCTGTGTCTTATTTTTTATTAATTTCTTAGCATTTGTTGATTCTTAGCTTATAAATTTTAAATTAATCGCATAAATGAAATCTGCTTTATTCAGAGTTATTGAAATAAGCGTTTTCTTGACAACATATTTTACGTATACTATTTGTTTTGAAACTAAAGCGCATATTCGAATTTTGAATTTACATTAGTGAATTTCGCATCTATTATGAAGTATTATAATGATTAAATTGAGCGTAATAAAGATGAGAATCAACAGAAAAGGGGGGGGGGATGCTATATTATAATTATTTAATTTTTAAGAAAGTATATAATTTATTTTATGCCTCTTCATACAGAATTTTACAAACTTCAAACTTTTATCATTTTGCAATCAAATTTTTTTTTATAAATGACATTGAAGAAAGCTATTGGAAGATCGAAAAAATAAGGAGAATTTAGTTTAAATACAAAGCTCACATTATTTCTATTTTTTTTATTCATGACTTTTTCCCTCTTCCTTTGCTGTAATTTATGATAAAAATTGCAGCAAAATACTCACGAATTCAAATTACCAATCTCGGACTTGGAAGTTGTATTTTAATGACATAAGAGCCAAACTTAGCTATGCTGCTCTAAACATATGGTAATTGCCAATCGTGGAATAAAATAAGCTAAGTTGCAGAGTTTTCTTAGTATATTTAAAATTTAGCAATTTCTAAACGCACATAAATGCTTTTTTTATTTCTCGTATTAACATTATATGTCATAAATTGAATAACTAAAACAAATGGTTTATTATGACTAGCATTTTCATTTAAAAGAGTACAGAAAAATCGATGATTCTTTTTTACATCTTATATCTACATTATAAAGTGTCTTAAAGTAAAAGTCACTAACCAAAGGTTGTATAAATGATTTTTTTTGTTTGTAAAAATTCGAACAAAGTCTACTTTTGTCAGATTTTACAATATTATTTATAAAAAAATACTCAGTGAGTCATTTAAATTTTTTAAAAAAATTCGAAACAGCTTCCCAAATAAATAGATTTAGTTAACTTTCTTGCATATAATTACTCAGTGGTATATCCTAATATTTTTTTAATTTATTATTATTATTTATTTCTACAATTGGTGTCGCGAAATATTTTTGCAGACCACGAAGATGCACTTGTGTATTTATGTACCTACAATTTAAAAAGGGGGAAGTTGTACTGTTAAATGGCAATGTAGAAAAGGAATTGATTCCTTAAAATAAAAAAAAAAGCTTGATTAATTCAAACAATACATCGAGTAAATCATACTCTATTTACTTATTGTACAATATTCATATATAATAATAAGTAAATATACTATTGATTATTTGACGTACTTTTTGAAAGTAAAATATCTTTCACTTGGGGACGATTTCTTTCTTTCTTTTTTTAAATTCAGCAACAAGTTAACTTCATATAATTTAAATTTAATCAAAACTTTTACTAATATATGCATGTAAAAACTTTTTATTCAAATAAGTAGCAATATGGAAGCCTTTTAACTGTTTTTGCTTTCATAAACCTTAATTTTACTTCTAAAAATATTTTTTTATTTATGTGTTAGTATTATTTATTCTTTATTAAAGTATTGCTCATATAAATTTCCTTACATTAATGAATAATTATTAATCAATAAAATAGATCAACAAATAAAAGTAATTCTGGGTTTCTAAGTAAATACGCCAAAATAAAACTAGTGATAATACATAGTATTATTTTATTAATGAATAGAATAAATAAAAAATAATTTATGCAGTTAATATGTATTTTATGCGATTAATCAGATTAGTGTGAATATATTAAGTACAGATTCTTGAAATTAAAGCTTTGATATTGCAATTTAAAAATAAACGGAAAACTACTTCTTCACGAATATTATTTAAAAACTTATGCGTAAAGATAAAGAACCAAGAAAATAATAATAATAAAAAAAATCTGTTGATACTTGAAAGCTCAATGGCGCAATAAAATCAGGAACTGATTTTTTTTTTAAAAGAAGACAATTGTCTCGACTTGATTACATAATCCATATCTGTCAATAAACTTTATTTCTCCATCTGCTTCTGAGTCAAAACATATGTCAAATTCGTTTAAAAAAATAAAAATAAAGGCTTCAATCAAATTTGAAGAAAAAAGACTGACTGTCTTACCTAGCAATCCTTGAACCAGCCAAGGGGTAAAACTTTGATATTTCATTTGTTCGGGGGAGAAAACAGATGACTCGTTCAAATTAGTTTGATTCATTTCAGAGTGTTCAAATCCGAACAATTGCTGAGGGTCGAATTTGAGTGAGTTAAAGTCATAATTTAGTACCGCATCCATAAAAAAAACCGGTGGAACTCTCAATACTACGTCCATCAAAGTATTAACTTTCGAATTGATAGGCATGGCGGTAACTCGGCCGGCAACCAAGCTTCCCCTTTCCTAGTAAACTTATGACAGAAGTTTTGATGAAGGAAAAAAGTTCAACCAAGATAAGGGTTGCCAGAAAAAGTTGATTGGATATTTATGTTTCAGAGCTGCGCCAAATGGAATTAAACAAGCAAAACACACAACTTGTTTCAGGAAAGGATGAAACGCCGTTTTAATAATAGGCGTGAGAAAAAAAAAATTGTTAAAAGCAAGACAGGTTCTCCTCTTATAAGGAGGAGGAGGTAAAAATACAAAGAAAACAAATAAACACGCACACACAAATTATACAAAACAAATAAGATGTCTTTTCTATAGTTTGACTTCCGCTGTTTAGGTCAATTTCGAATGACCCTTTCGTTCTAAAATTTTCGCGCATGGATGAATTGTAAAATGGTGTCTTGTTTCCAATGACCATCCTGAAAAAGTGAGGATTTATCACGTGAATTCCAAATAATGTTGTTGTATTTATTATAATAAATAAAAGGTAATTGGGAGAAATAGAGCATTGAAATCGTTATAAAAGCATATTGCATCAGAAACGCTCCCCATTGTCCTTTTTATTTTATTACGCTCTCATGAACTCCACTAATTTTATTTTTAAAGAGCACGAATGTAAACTATAATTAAAATGAAAAGAAAAATCAAACTCTTTTTTATATTTTTACATAAAAGTAAATAAATTTAATAATTAAAAATAATATACATCCCAAAATGCAGATGAAAATCAACTTATTTTTATAAAGGCTCTACAATCAACAGTCATTTCTCCAAACCAAGATGGTTGAAATTATGCACAGAAAGAAACTTACAGAAGAACAGTAAAAAAAATTTCCATTTATATATTATTTCAATATAAAATTTAATACTATAAAGTGATCGTATAGTTTATAGATAATTCATTGATCCTTTTTTTTTCTCATGTTCATCAGAATCAGAATGTTTATAGATTCATGTTGAAATGATTGAATCGAGACTTGAAGGTTTTAGTTGAATATTTGTTTAGTTGAGATAACTTCACGTAATTGAGTTAATCGTTGAAAATAATATGATTTAGCTAAAGATAAGATTTGTTGAAATAATTTCACTCCGGTATGTTGGGCCTCAAAGATACAGGTATGAACCTTGGCAAGTTTGAATAGTGGTGGTAATGTCTCGGCTTCAGACCCTGGAGGGCTTCAGTTCAAGACCCAATTTAGCCGAAGAACCGTCGTATAAATAAGTCTGGTGTATTTTAAATACGTTGAGGCCCAACGTCCTCCCGCTGGTGCGATGGGGAAATTTAGAATGGGCCAGCTCAGGTGTCGTCCTCATCATCTGACAGCGGTCCAGAATTGGAATGTCCATCCTAAAATATCCCTAGTGTTGATTTAAAATGGAACATTAACATAACTGTAACTCCTAACTTTTAAATAACGCTAAGTCGAGATATTTGAGTTTTTCAAATAGAATAAATGTTATTTTAATGTAATTCAAAACTAACGAATGAAATCTTTTCCGATTACAAAGAATGAGATTATAAAAGAAGATTTGAACATAAAATTTCTTGAATAAGAAGAGGTCAAATTAATAGCGAATTAGACACCAGAGATTGGCATTCTATCAAGCATCATATAAGAAATGTGCCAAACGCAAAAATGTATCAAACAATTCAGAATTAAAAAGAAATGTTATAATTGGTTTCGCAAAAAAATTTGTATCCCATTTCAAAGTTTTCCTCACAAAAAACTGAAGAGTAATGATTCATAATAACGTGAACAAGAAGTTAACAACAAAACGACTACTTCAGATGAGAAGCCATATGTTAACAATCCCCACTACGATTTTGAGTTTCTCCTGATCCCTATCTCCCTCCTTATATCTAGAAATCTTTCGGTTCCTGATTCTTCAGTAAAGCTCTGGTGGAAAAAACGGCAGAAAAAAAACTTTTTGCATTCATATGCAAATCTAGATTGTTTTCGATCGAGAAGGATAGTAGTGTAAGATAGATCACGAAGCAAATGCGCGATTTTTCATCAATTCAAAAGTTTTTTTAAAAAAGAAAAGCTAGCGATTAATTAATAAAATATTAAAGTCAATACATATTTAGTTAATTTAAGATATTTCTTGAAAAAAAAACTCAGTTAAGTAAAAGAGGGGGGGGGGGAGAGAACGACTAACAATGTAAGTAAATTGTGAAATGATAATGAATGATCTTAACTCTTCAAGCACAGAAAAATATTCCAAGCTCGATAATAAAGAAATATAATTTAAATGAAATAAATTTGATAAAGCTTTTATTTTCTTTTATCTTTTGTCGTATCTTTATAAATTTTTTTTCTATATAACATAATAATTTTTGAATTTTATTTTTTTTAAAAAAATCTCTCTGGCAGCGAAAGTATAAATTGTTGCATTAATCTGATCCATTATGGAGATGAATACCATTTGTCGAAAGGAAAGTAATCACTAAATCCTATATTTCATATCGGATTCATCTGAAGTTAATGTTGACGTTGAAAGATAAAACTCAGTGCCTATCTTCAAATATTTTTGCAATTATTTTTATGAAACTTATCAGGGAAACGTTTTGAAATTTTATGTTCAATTGTTTAGAATAAGATACTTTACGATTGACAACTGATGGGTTTGATTCTACCAAAGTTATACAATGACTATGTGAGCAATATTCACTAAGTATGTGAGGAACATATGTGAGCAATATTCACTAAGTATGTGAGGAACATATGAGAGCAATATTCACTAAATATGTAAGGGACATATGCGAGCAATACTCTCTAAATATGTAAGGAACATATGCGAGCAATACTCACTAAGTATGAGAGGAACATATGCGAGCAATACTCACTAAGTATGTGAGGAACATATGAGAGCAATACTCACTAAGTATGAGAGGACGTATTATTTGGCGCGGAGTAAAAGCTTGGAGAGAGGGTACCTTTTAGTTTAACCAGTTATTCTAATACCCTTTCAGACTATAAACTTTAAAGAAATGGAAAATTGTTCTTGGTAGTTTTAATTTTTATTATCTTATAAATTAAGAAACACCACAAAACCTTCTTTTGTACAAGCTGGAAGTTGAATTATAGCACTTATTAAATGGAATATTTATAAATAATCATTGAATGCTGTGAGTTATTGTTTTTCCCTTCTGTAAATATTTTGATACTAAAAAAATTCCCTCAAGATGCCCACTAGACCGTTCAGTGACCATAATGGTCACAGATACGTTCTGTTCTGTTCTGTGAGTGATATTAATGGGTTCAGTTCTGGAATTACACAATTTACAATACAGACTTGTAGTTTAGTTTCAGTTTTATAAACGTCCTGTTTTAAAGCAACACTCATGCTACTTTAAGACGGGCCTCTTAATTTTGAACCACGGTCAGAAGACGAGGTCGACATCTGAGTGGGCACCTCACCACACCAGCCTGAGGAAATTTGGCTCCAATGGATTAACCGTGCACCAAACCCGCTTACACGACGGTTCTTCTAGGGAATCGGGTCTCGAACCTTCCAGCTCCGGAGCCGAGATCCTATCATAAGGCCACCGTGACACATTAAGTGCTCGAGGTACGTAAATTCTAATATTTTTTCAGAGTGAAAGTTTGGAGAGGGGAGTACCTGGTAGCTTAAACTGTTAATCTAATCTCCTTTCAAAGTATAAATTTTTAAGAAATGGAAATTTCCTGTCGGTAAATTTAGTTTTTAATAGTTTGTAAATGAAGGAATTCATCTAAATCTTCCTTTACACATACTGCAAGATGATTGATAGAACTTATTAAATGAAATATTTATAAATGATCATTGTAATCCTGTGAGTAATATTGAGTTCTAAAAATGCACATTTTAAACTACAAACATAGAATAAATCAATGGAAGATCTGATACCAGACTGAAAAAAAATTGATTCTAATCACGACCCCAGAAAATTAGTTAATTCTAACCACGACCCCTAAAAAATTCATCTGCTTCAAATGACACATCATGTAAAACAAAATTACTTCAATAGACGTAAAGGAAACTCAGACGCGGAAAAAAGTTCGTCGATGATTCAATTGTTAAATAATTTTTCACCAAGATTTTACATTCGATATGGACATTACGAATGTAAAACGAGCAGGACAAAGTCATAATGCGTTTCATCTGAATTTCTTTATGCGTAGTTATTTTCCTCACTTTTTCGTATTAGCTGTGAAATTAGCTTTGTATACGGAAATGTCATTTAAAAGATACCAAAAGATTAAGACACTAAAGATTTTGTTCGAGATTATGTAATATAAACAAGTATCATACGATACTAAAATTTGAAGAGGGATTATATATTAAAATGGGGTTCTTAAAGTGTTGAGGTACAGTTAATGTAAATTTTTTTACATCCTCCGTGTGTTTAGATACGAGCTTTTTAATCTAAGGGTCGGAACCTCCCAAGGCGAATCAGAATATAGTTCTAAAAGAATCGTGAAATAATTCACTCAGATTTCTGCAGAATATATTGCTAAAATTGTTAATTCTGCAGAATTTATTGTAAAATTGTTTTTAAAAAATCATGCAAAGTGAAAGCGTTTTTGAACGTAAAATATTTTGAATAAAAAACGTCAAACAGAAAGCACAAAATATTTTGAATAAAAAGTGTCAAACAGAAAGCATAAAATATTTTGAATAAAAAGTGTCAAACAGAAAGCATAAAATATTTTGAATAAAAAGTGTCAAACAGAAAGCATAAAATATTTTGAATAAATGTTTTAAATTTTATAGATTAAGGCTTCTGGCTTATATTTTATTCCCCCCCCCGGAGGTACTTCGCAATGAGAATGAGAGGCTTCCGGCAAGGTGATTGGATTTCGCTACCCAAGAGGATACACTAATAGGTGGGGGTTAGGCTCCTCCCATCGATGACGGGACGTACTTCCTACGAGAAGGGTTGTGCCGTGGCCGGAGATGGCCCTTAGGATTCAACCACAGTTCCCTCTAGTGTTGCTGTTGCGGTGGTCTCGTCATTCAGTTTTTTGGTTTATTCCTTGTGCCTATGGACGGGTTGGAGGGTGGTATGATTAATACTTTATTTTTGTTTTAGTCTGAAAGTTTTCAGAGATTGAAAATTACTAACTTTCTGCATCTTTTTAAAGAGTACTTCTTACGTTGATCTATTTTATGCTACCACTGTCATCTGTAGCACTGATTTTTAAAATACAGTATCTGACCTCAAACAAGGTCGTATTGACGGTTTAAAGGCTCAATGAAACAATAAGAGCGAAATCATCTAATCAACAATTTCATATCAATATTTAAAAAATGATGAAAAAAAGTTGATATTGATTCAAAGCAATTCATTAGAATTTATAAAAAAATCAATTTAACAAAGTTTTTTTTATTTATAAAAGAAATTTATAAATTTTCAAATAAAACTTCCTATCGTTTCAAGTGGAAAAAGTTTTCGCGACGTCACTTCTGTGGGAAAAAATTTGCCACGATGCCAATTTTAAAAACATATATATTAATAAACATTTTCTTAATACGTTATGTATAGAATTACGTTTTTTTTAATTAAGTTTCAATGTTCGTAGAATTATGTGATAAATTATATTTAATTACAAGTGTAAATTGCTAATTATTATATTTATTTATTTTCCTTATTATTTTACTATTTTCAGGATGCAATCAAGTCTCCCGGATGAAACAGATCACGAAATTTTTATGAACTCGAAAACGGAAATCTAGAATGAAAAGTTGAGGCTGCTCTGTTTATCGGCGCGAAATCAGTCACACATCGCCAAATTGGCGATAAATAATTTTACTTAGTTGAAGATGATCAGAGACCTGTTCTTCAGTGACCTGTTGGAAGGAATTTATTTTTCTTCCCCTGCAGGGCAATGCTTCAACTCGAAAGTCACACCTTATGCCGTTAGAAATCAGAGCAATTCGACCCGATTTTTTTTAGAAAGAATATTTGTCTTTAGATTAAATTTTCGTTTTTTAAAACAAGCAGATAGAAAAAGAAAGCTCAAAAAGAAAGATGATTTCGCAAGTTCTTTGATTTCCATTGAAGTGTTAACCTTGCTTTGAGTCAAGGACCGTCTTAAGTTTACAAGATTTACAAAAGTTCAAATAAGAGCTTTTAAATTTTTTTCACATAATTTATAAATTTATTCATGTATTTATTTCTTTCACATAATTTATAAATTTATTCATGTATTTATTTATTTCACATAATTTATAAATTTATTTATACAAAAATCCTTTTGTTCAAATACTGTTTACTATTTTTAAACAAAATTCTTTCATTTTATAAATCATTGACAAAATTAAAGTATCAAATTCTAAACTTCTTTCCTATTTAAAGATTATAAACAATATTACTACTGCACAACTGTTTTCAGATTTTGAATTTCTGTCTCCATAAGATCTGATTATTATTATCAACATTTCTGAGAGTTTTCTGAAAGAAAAAACAATAAACGTAGGGGATTATTATAGTGTAATTATTTTTATAATATAAAGCATTATCATTAACTCAGTCAGAATTAATAATCTTGATATAATTGCACCACATAAAATATAAGTTACACTACTGAGCTCTGTTGTACTATCCGGAACAAATTCCAAATTTCCCACTTGAGAATGCTTTATATTATTAAAATAAGGTATTCATATCAACTCAGGATAGGTAAGCGTGATATAATTACATTATATCAAAGATAAATTACACTACTAAGCTCTTTAATGCAATCTGGAACCAATTATAAGTTGTCCAGTTTGAAATACAATTGATTGCTGAAAAATTGTAATCATACATTTTTCCAGAATTAGTAATTGCCTTAAAAATTATCTAAATTGTAGGAAAATGAATAGTTTCAGTTTTTCATATCAAACAATACACATTTATTTATAGTTTAAAACGCTGTAATTCAGACAAATTCATAAAACGGAAGTTACTTCCTATTTGTATAACTGTGGTCAATTATTAGTTGGTGAAAATAACTATATAAATCTTGTATGGTTTCATCGCTTATCTTTAGGATGAAGTCTATTAATAATTTGATATTCTCATAACATGCATAACAACAAATAAAAATTTAATGACCTAAATAATTGTTTTCTTTTGTAAGTTAATAAATACAAATTTTTGGTTTAACTTCGATATGAATGACTGCATTTGATATATGTATCATAAGATTAAAAAATATTAAATTATATATAATTTATCATAAATTATTTAATTAATAATAAAATAATAATCATAATTAAAGTTTTTATAAAACTTTGATGACAACTATCATCAGATTGAGCCTTATATTAAGCAATAAGGTCAACATAAGGTCCATTTAACCCGGCAGAGGTCATTATATCACTTTTTTTAAACGCAAACTATTCGTAGATTAAGAGAACAATTATACAATTAAATAAGGAAATGGATTGAAAAAAAACTCAAATAAATCCTTGAACTTACGCTCCAACAGGCTTGGACAACCAAGCATCGTACCATGGTGTACAGGCAACATTTTGATGATATGATGCAGAACACTTGCACTTGCACAAAGTTGCACTTGCTGTAAATTGTGGCAAAGCTTAGTCCTTCGCTTCAAAGTTTGTAAACACTGACACAATGTAGTAAGAAACAACTGAGTAAGAAAAAGAGCACAGAAAGAAAAAGAAACACAGGCACTTCGTAATTTATAATTCTTCCAATCTCTACGTCACCTGCGCGTAGGAGCGCCAGAGGGCAAGTTATGATGACGCAGGGAGAATAGCCAATCTTAAACTCTTCCGGAAACCAGAATTGGGGCCATCTGGTTCGCTTTTACTGGGAGGGAGGAAGATCTTGCAAAGCCTCTCGATTGTTATCATCTACCAAGACAGGTCAACAAGGCAGGTTTGTGCCTATTTATATACATATCCACATTTCTTTCTGCCAACCTGACTTAGGGAACTGGTAAAATCAAAACAAAGATCCTTAAAAAAATATTTAGATTTTTCAAACAGAATAGTTCAGATGATATAGATGACAGGTTCTAGACAATAGCTTATCCGATGTAGTAAAAACAAAACAATAGTTTGCAGTCTGTCTAGTTAGGACCGAATAAGTAAACAGAAGGAGGGAGGTAACTTTGAGTATTGAAATATTTTCTGATATTACCAACAAATAACTGTTATCTTCAAAAGCTGATTTAGTTATTTTGCAACTCAAGGCAGGGAACGTTTTGTGGCTTCTCTTTTAACCAGATGGCTAAATTAGTTTCACAATTTAATTTTCTTCTGGAAGGATTCGACACATTTTTAACATAGCGATTCATTTTAAGTTGGCATTACGCATTTATACAAGTTTCCTTTATCTTTTATGATCCCAGTCTCTTCAGCTTTCGTGTTTGTACACATTATTATTGAAACAGATAAGCGGTTTCATAAAAACTAAAAAAATAAATGATTAAAAATGATGAAATAAATATATTTAAAAACTGTTGTAATTATTCTAATATTTTCTCATTTATATAATGCTTATCCTTTTTAAACTTATTTATCTGGCAAATGGGAAAATAAAGTTTTTTAATCGTCCTCTCCCAGCCTAGTGGTCTAGATAGCTTCTTATTTTGTTTAGTTAGAAATCCACAGCTGTTTATTCTAGAATCCTTCCTCGAATCTAGAAAATAATCGCTCAGTTTTGTGCACAACAGCAACAATAGCTCTTTCAATGGGAATAAATCTAGAGTTATAACTATGCAGTGACAGGATAGATAGATAATGTAGTGCGAAGTATGTATAAATTCACATCGGTATCAACAATTATAAAAAGAATACCCTCCCCCCGCCAATGAGCGTGCAAATTATATCAACTCATGGAAGATTTCTTGAATATTTTTACAGATTCTTTAGAATACAAGGAAACAGATATATATGAGGGAAAATAATCTCAATTCAGTACTATATAACAGAATATGTAGAATTCAGTGAAATTAGAGGAAAACTCATTGTGAATAGTGATAATTTTAACGAAATATTACAGTACTCTGAAAATTTAAAAACATTGAATGAAATGATAGAAAAGATTTCAAGTCTTTTACCAACAATTTAAAGATTCATTGAACTTTTGTTGACCGTTGTACTCTTATGTGAAACCTGGATATTAAAGAAGTATGACACTAAGTTACAATAAGCCTTTTATATGCGGCTTACTTTTGTGATAATGGGGTCACAGGCTACAATAAAAAAGTGAGAATAAACCTTACAAGACCGGAATGGGTTGCTAGTAGGGCGTTGAATTCGCATCCTTTGGGCTGTGAGTTCGAACCCGCCAGCCATCACACACACACACTCCGTGTGTGTGTGATGGCTGGAACACGTTAAATCTGTTGTGGTCACAAAGTCCTCCATTTCTAGAGTAAAACCACTGGGGGTACTAGATCAGAGATGATCGATCTCTGTTCCAGATCTAAATTACGAACTGTGGATGAATGAATGAAATGCATGAATGAAGTCCGTCCCGTTAAAAAGGTTTGCGACGTGTGTGTGCTTCTGCTCCCGGGTGCTCAGGGGTCCAAACCCTCAGCAGCTACTGCACTCTTTCCGTTGTAAACGAGAGAGGAGTGCGACACCAACAATAACCCTTACATCCTTTCCCATTATAGGAATATTGCGCTCTTTTGAGCTTAAATACGTGCAACTTTCTGCATATAAATAAAGTAAATAGTTGTACCGGATTACAAAGGATAAAATAGGTTTTTGAATACATTTTTTTTTTTACAATTGCTCACCTTATTTAACCACTTAACTGTTTGATTTTCTTTAATATCTAACAAGATTACACCTTCTATTTTAGGAATATTTTCTTATTTTGTTTCAAATGGGAATCCATTGAATACATGACTTATCTATGTATTCGAAGTCATTTTACTATTGAATTATAATAATTAAGAATGATTTATTTTTAGCTTACAGCTATCAAAATTCAATAAATCGATGCACGTACGGCATACGGGCAAAACTGTTAAGTGGTAAATGAAAATTTGTAACTAGGTAACTATGTGTCTAAGTGCAACAGTTAGAAAAATAAAAGCTTGTTCCACATTTTTGGAACACTCTGTATGTATTAATAATAAATCGATATTAATACATATTAGTTAGCATTATCATTGATGAGGATAAATGCAGAAACTTTTTCATCATAACCAATTTCGATATGTCGTGCTTCATTAATATCAAGTGTAAGTCAGGTTCAGTTTGCAATCGTGTTCTATATATATTTAAAAACTGAAAACGCTCAATTTTGCAAAGATATAATAACCTGAAAGGCATTAAATATTTTATCGCTTTTTACTAAATACTCTTGAATTGATGGAAAAAGAAAACAAAAGTGCAACTCTAAATTCCATCTTCTTTCAATTCCTAATATTAGTTTGCACTCTCCATATACACATTTATATATCTTGTTCAAATTTTCAATCGTTTATAAAATACTTTTTATTCATCCACTCAAGTTCAAATACATTTTTTAAAACTTGTAATGGATGACACTTGATGTTTGTACAGTTTCTTAAAATATAATGAATTAATTAAATTTAATTAATTTTTAATACTTTAAATAGAGTTTTAGCGTTTATAATGAAAATTGAAATCGGCAAGTAGTAGCTCAATAGGGAAAATGCAAGGCTTTCAGTATTTTTCACGTGACGGTGAAGAATGCGAATTGAATTCCTGGGAAAAACAATAATTTTTAAATAAATTATTTATATTAATTGTATTTAATAAAAAGTAACTAAAATAATGTTTTGTTTACCTAAGTAGGAATTGACTTAGTTTTCTTTTAAATATATTACTTGCTTATACATACATATGTTCAACAAATGTAGACCTATTGAACATAAGAACAGTAGTATGCTAACCTGTTTTCGTTGAAAGCAGGCCTACTTCAAATTTGAAAAAGAATAGAACAATACCTTCACGAATTCAAAACTTGATATTATTATTGAAATTTTTGAATTGCATTGAAAAATTTTGACAAATACGGTTCTTACTTGTATTCATTTCTTCCTTTTAAATAAAAAATATCATAAAATTTCTTTTTTTAAAACAAATTCAAGAGATTCCTGTCACACAAAACGTCTAAAAACTAGTATTCCTATTTTTAAACTGGAATAGCCGGTCATCCTATATCCATTGTTGGTCATTTCGCCGCCACAGAACTGTGCAGTAAAGACTGGAATCATGTGATGATGTCTTAATAAGTATCCATCTATAACATTATCTTACACTTGTAGTGGAACAGACACTAGTTTATATATATATATATATATATATATATATATATATATATATATATCTTGTTCAAATTTTCAATCGTTAATAAATTTTTTTTTCTTACAATTAAGTTCGAGTACATTTTTTAAAACTTGCAGTGGATGACATTTGATGTTAATACACTTTTTTCAAATATTAGTTTTTAATTAATAAATAAAAATGAATAAATTAACTTCCCCGCCAAAAAATCTTCATTTCCTCGCCGCCAAATAAGTAACGAACTCAGTTTGTTTTTTCCACACTCTAATGAGGTTAGGTTTAACAGGTTTTTGGCCGATTATTTAAAACGATTCTGTGTATTTTCATAATAATTGATGCATTTAAAATTAAACTTTGTTAATTAATCGATTTTTCCGATTCATTTTGAAGTACTTTCGAATTAAAATAATACAGAATAAAGAAAATTAAAAATTTCTAATCTGTATTGCGTTACCCAAACTGACGTAGAAAATTCAAGCATTTTGCGTTGCCACAATTGGCTTTCAATCCTCAATTGGCTTTGAAAATTCAACGCTAGTATAATTTTTTTTATCAATTATTTATAGTAACTGTAATTGTTAGGCCCGGGTAGCCTGGCTGGTAGGTCATTGGATTCGTATCCCTAGGGCTACGGGTTCGAACCTGTCAGCCGAAAGCTCTCCATGTGTGGTGGATGTTAAATCTGTCGTGGTCACAAAGTTTTCTGTGTGGAGAGTAATACCATTATGGGGGTACTGAGTCAGAGGTAATCGTACTCTGTTTCATATCTAAATTACGATCTGTAGAGGATTGAATAAAGTCCGCCCCATAAAAAGGGTTTGTGACGTGTGTGAACTAGAAGTCAGACCTCTGCCTTCGGGTGCTCAGGGGTCCATACTCTCAGAAGCTAGTGCACCCTCCTTCCATTGTAAAGTGGAACAAGACAACAACAACGATTGTGAGTATTTAATAAAAGGTTATTGAAATAAAAATTTTCCTAATAACCTAAGTAGGAATTGGTTTAAAAAAAAATTGTTTTCTATATTACTTGTTTCTGAGAACATCTTAGTTGGTTTAATACCAAGAAAAAAAGATATTTACTATAACACTTAGATTGTCAGCGATTTTATATAATTTAGTAACCAAAGAGATAGTAATAATCTTATGATTAACTTCTTGTAATAAAAAAGAAATCACTCTTTCTTTCACAGGAAAAATTATTGAAACATTATTATTCATTTATCTACCAAAATATCACTTTAAAACAGAAAAAAAAGATTTTTTCACGTATAATGATACCTAATCACGTCATTATTTTATTTGTCTTTCGTTTAGTTTCAATTTATTTGTAAATACACAAGCATGCAACGATGGTTCTAGAGATACACAGATTATACATTCATGAATACAATGAGCTATAAATTTTATTTTTCAAATTTTTAAATCTGTATCTTGATTCGATCATTCTAGAGAGAATCCATAGATTTTTCAATAGTCGGACAACAAAAATTATTCGCCCTTCTCAATAGATTTTTCATTTTAATAATGACTTGAGAGGATATGGTTTAAGTAGGAGAAGAAATCGAAAAAGTGTGAGAAGTATTTTCCTCAGCAATATTTACTGAGAGATTCTTATAGGAATTTCTTTGACACCTGTCGATTCAGGAAAGGGAATTATGGGTACCTTTGGAAGGAATGTCATGAGAGTTAGAAATTTTTTATCCCTGCTCTTAAGCCGTAAGAACTGCACAGTCATCAATTTTTTTAAAGCGCATGTTAGAATTGATTAAATAAAAAAGTGGGATTCGGATTAGGATATAAGGTAGTATTTTAGAATAAAGTAGTACGGGTTAATTTTTTTTTAAAAAAGGAAATTAATTAGAATTTTATTTATACTGCGAAATATCAATACATACATAATAAATATATATAATTTAGGTATTCCCATGTTTATGTATTACCACAGTCCTATTAATCATATTTGGTAAAATGTTTCTGAAACACAAACATTTTAATTAAAGAAAATTTGGTTTTTCGTCATCAAAACTGACCAAAGTATGAAATTTTGCATTTGATTATGATGAACCCAATCAGCGGTTACAGCTTTTTCTAGGAATTAATTGATTATTGGATCCAGAGGATCGAACTGCATAAAAATGTAAACATCAAAACTTTTTCAGCAATACATTTATTGAAACAAGCAACATAACAAATTTTTTATGTCTTATAAAACAATTTTCCAACTACAGATGCATGCTTATTTGTAAAGATTTAGTAATTAAATATTAGGCCGTGATTTTAATGAACAACGTTTAGATTACTTCAAAACAACTTTCACCATATTAATTGCCAAACGACCTTATAGCATAACGTAAATTTATTTATTTATTTTTACTAACTTTTTCAATTCCTACTATTAGCTCACACTCTACATATATATATATATATTTATATATCTTGTTCAAATTTTCAATTGTTAATAAAATACTTTTTATTCATCCAATCAAGTTTCAAGTAAATAGTTTTAAACTTCTAGTGGATGTCATTTGATGTTAATGCAATTTTTTCAAATATTAATTCATTAATTTTTTATTAATTAATTAAAAACTAACTTTCTCGCCAAAAATCTTCATTTTTCTGCCAGAAAATAAGTAACGAATTTAGTTAGTTTTTTTCCCCACATTAATGAGGTTAAGCTTAACATGTTTTCGGCCGATTATTTTAAACGATTCAGTTTTACTTTCAAAATACTTGATGCATTTAAAATAACATATTGTTAATTAATCTATTTTGTTATTCATTTAAGTACTTTCGAATTAAAATAATACAGAATAAGGAAAATTAGATAAGCATGCGGGTTTTTTACAAATTTCTAATTTGTAAAAACGCCGCATTTTGCGTTGCCACAGTTAACTTTGAATCCTCAATTGGCGTTGAAAATTCAATGATAGTATAATTTTTTGAACAATTATTTATAGTAATTGTAATGATTTTAGGCCGGGTTAGTCTGGTTGGTATGGCGTTGAATTCACATCCCTTGGGCTGCGAGTTCGAACACCAGATATAGACAGAAAAATTGCCAGAAAATTCTGTTTTTATTTTGACGCTTAATATTGTGATTCTGTCATATTTATATTATTTGTAATTATTTAATAAAAATTAACTAAAATTAAATTTTTCTTTTGTTAACCTAAGTAGGGAATTGATTTTAAGAAATTGTTTTTTATATTACCTTCTTTATAAGATAACCCATTTTTAGAAGTATTAAAAATACAAAGTTATTTATTTCGGCCTGTAGATTTGTAGAAGATACAGGTAAGGCTTTCATTCAACAATGAATCATTTTTTAACAAAGAATGATTGAGAAATAACTGTTGATAAAGCTGATTTTGATAATTAACGTTTGCAAAAAATGTGGGAAATGGATTATTGGATAAAATTGTGCGCAAGTTTCGTTACAAAACTGGGATCATGTAACTAACTGGCTGTAATTTGAAGAGGATTTGGAACATCCTTGGAAACGTTCGATGTTACTGGATTGAGATTGTACTTCAGGCGAATTTACTCAAGTATTCAATACTCCAGTTGAACTTATAGTAGAATTTCATTTATCTGAATTAATTTGGCCAGGACCAAACCAGATAATTGAATATGTTAATAATTGTTAATCGACAAAAAAAAAAAAAAAAGAAAAGAAAAAGAAAAAAGAAGAAGAAGCTATTCCTTAGAAGTGGAAATAAGAAATTTGCTGACAATACATTAAACTAATGACAATGAAAACAACTCAATTTACATTTTAAGCAGTTACACACTTAATTGTTGTTACTTATGGCACTTGCCATAGGCACCCCCCCCCCCGCTGATATAGCAGCAGATTTAAGCCGAAAGTGGCGTCTCTTGTTTTTGAAGTAGAACCTGCAAGGGCCAAGAGAACGACTTAGCTACACACTCACCACATTCGCTTGCAAAACCCATTTTTACAGGGGGGCACAGTCACACATCTCATAAAAGAACAACCCTGCCCAAACCGGGACTCCAAGAACGCGAGGAAGACGCACTACCTCTGGGCCAGAAAGCCTTTATGTCTTTATTCAGGTATTATGTTTGCTATTTACTTTTTTTTTGTCGACAAGGCAATCCAGATAGCTGGAATTTGGATAATTAGAGTTCCTTTGTTGAAACCTTTCCTCAGTATTTTGATGATAAGGGCTTCTGGAAGATCCCATGTTTCGGTTTCTTCAACTTAATAACAACGAAGTAAACACTTCATGTTTAATTTTGTTCTATTTCTCCATAGAATTCAAGCATTGTTTTGTTGCAATATTTGAGGAAAAGGTAGCTATATCTAATTCAGTGCCTTTATTCAAATATTTTCTTTGTGATTCATTTTTTGTAGTTGTCAAAGCAATCTGGATAGCTGGAATTTGGATAATTAGAATTCTTTTTTTGAAAACTTTCCTCAGTATTTTGATGATCCTGAATACCCTATGTTTCGGTTTCTTCAACTTAATAGCAACGATGTAAGCACTTGATGTTTAACCCAGATCTTGCAATTTGTTCTATTTTCTTAAATGAATTCCAGAACTGTTTTGTTGCAATATTTGAGGAAAAGGCAACTATGTCCAGAACCAAAAATTATCCTTTTCACAATCACCCATTGTTAGAACACCATTGTCATATTCTATTATCAGGTCATCTTGAAATTCAGTGTTAGCGCAAGTAAATATCCTATTAAATTATCACGCTATCGGACGACACTTTTCATTTAAAAGAGATGAAATGCAAATGTTTTCAAAAGGACAGCATTCTTATGAAGATTTTGATTCTTATGACGATTCATTCTTATGAAGACTTTAATTCTTATGACGATTCATTCTTATGAAGACTTTGATTCTAATGACGATTCATTCTTGGTATTTAAAATAAAAAAACACCAAAATAAAACTAGCCTGTTTCGTTAAATCAAAAAAGTATCAAAACCCAAAATAAAATTATCCTGTTTCATTAAATCAAAAAGTACCAAAACCCAAAATAAAATTAGCCTGTTTCGTTAAATCAAAAGTACCAAAACCCAAAATAAAATTAGCCTGTTTCGTTTAATCAAAAAGTACCAAAACCCAAAATAAAATTATTCTGTTTCGTTAAATCAAAACCCAAAATAAAATTAGCCTGTTTCTTTAAATCAAAAAGGAAAAAAATTGTAAAGAACATTACACTTGTTTCGTCAAAGAATATTTACAAGTATTTAATTATAACAATAATTGCACTATTAAATATTTGAATGAATTTGTTAATGATCAAAATTCTCAATGAAAATTACTGAAACTTTTTTTCCGCTTATGTAAAATACTTCTAATTAAAAAAATAATAAATATTTTTTATCGTTTGCTATATTCAGCTCTGTTTTGTATACAAAATGCATGTGAATATACAAGTGCATATTGATCAAAAGTTCTCCCCTCCCCCTTTTTTTGTTTTCCTGGGTTGCCTTTATTTTCTCCTACCTGCATTTCATAAACAGAAAAATACATTAATCAGTCTCTAGTCTGATAAAATGACAGGTCCAGGTTTTTGACTGATGACACACATAGACTATCAATCCAGCTTTCAACTGATACGACTGTTGTGACTGAGAAAGAAATGTTGCAAGGCATACATTTTCAAAACAAACAAATGATTTTTTTTTCTTTGAGGTTTAGAAGACACAAAAACTACATTCCTGAGATTTCTAAACTGATGAGATAGAGGAAAAAAACATTTCGAGGTTAGTGTTTCACTTATACAAAAATAGTCAAGTTATTTCTTATGGAATTTCTTTTGTACTATTCTTATCATTCATTTATGAGCTTTTGCTTTTAGGGAAATACATGCCTTTGTACAAAGTTTATTTCACTAAAGTACATTGGGCCTTAAATAAAAAAAAATATTTGATTTTGGCATATAGCCAATGCATTGACAAGAACAGATTTTAACTTACTGGATAAAAAAAGGGGGGGGGGGAATCAATAGCTGGCCTGTCGAAAATAGATAGCCGTCAACTTTATACTGCAATACGCTTAAAGAAAAATCTAAAAACAGCTTCATCATACACATAAAAAAATGTAAACAAGTTTAACCCCCACTCCTCCCTCCATCAAAACACCTACCTTATCTGCAAAAACCCAATGACAAAGGCCTTTTCGTCATTTTGATTTTCACGTGTTTGTTACTGGTATACTTTCTAAACCGGACTATAGAATGCCTAGGCATTTTTTAGCAAAGTATGAAACGATAAATATTTCACATGTTTCCTATTCGTTCTGTATGATGCCTAGGCATCTTCTGGCCAAATATGAAACTATAAATATTTTACTTGTTTCCTAGGCATTCTGTATGATGCCTAGGCATCTTCCGGCAAAATATGATGGTGGTGGTGAATAGATTTTTCTGGCGCAAGAGCCAGGATTGGCCATGCCCGGCAAAATATGAAGCGATACATATTTCACATAGTTCCTAGATATCTTTTACAATGCCAAACAGTAAAGTATAAAATACATATCTTATTACTTTTTATAGTTAAAAAATGAAATATAATTCGAAATAAGATTACTTCCTTTTTTGGTGCAACAAGTAGGTCCATTTTAGTTTAGTTTAGAATGGTATCAATTTTACTTTGCATGACTTTCATTTTCCTTTGCGTAATTTTGAATAAGAGAAATTTAATGGCACCTTATGTTCTATTGCCATCTCAAATACGAAGAATACAAGAAAAAGAAATGCAATCGTCAAACACTTCAAACAAGATATTTTGACGAATCTTTATATTTCAAACTTCTCTGAGTACAAAAAGCATATTTTTATGATTATTTCTGTCTGTGAACACGATAACTTAAAAATGCTTTAACCCCTTAACCGGTTTGCCCGTACGCCGTACATGCATAAATTTATCGAATTTTGATAGTTGTAAACAAAAAATAAATGAATCATTCATTAAAATTATAATTCAATAGTAAAATGACTTCGAATACGTAGATAAGCCAAGTATTCCATGGATTTCCATTTGAATCAAACTAAGAAAATATTCCCAAAATAGAAGGTGTTATCTTATTAGATAGTAAGGAAAATAAACCAGTTAAGGGGTTAAATTAGATGGATGAAAAATGGTATGGGATCGCTATTAATTATGAACAAAAATTCCTTCAAGTAAATCTTGTCTGAATGCTCGAGTACAGTTGAACATAATATCTACAGAGCGAAAAGAGCTAGATGGATAACATTTGGCATATAGATTTAACACCTAAAATTTAGATATATTTCAAATTTGGAATCAATACATTAAGACTAGGACAGCCTGTCTGTCTATATTTCACAAGCAAATAAACAAGAAAATTCCAAAATTAAAGGATTTAAATATATTAAATTAGATCTGAGTTATGGGAGACTACTTCAGTTAGATCTGAGTTATGGGAGACTACTTCAGCTGGGTTTCTTTTTGTAAGCGGCATTTGCATTTCGGTAAAATATAAAACTTTTAAATCAAAGCTTTATTATGATATTTTCATCATACTTTACTCAAAACATACATTTGTTCATACATACATTTGATTTTAGAATAGATAGAGCTTAGAATTGCTTTAGAATACATAAAGTAAATAATATATTCAAATACATATTTTATACTTGCTTAAAAGGGACTAAATGTCTGCGCTTCGTGAACTGTTAATAACATCTTGTAGTTGTTTCTTATGGCACTCGCCGTGAACAAGCTCGCTGAGGTAGTCAGTGATTTAAGCCTAATCTGAGTCTCTTGTTTTGTAGTAGCGCCAACTAGGACCAAGAGTACGACTTTTGCTACTCGCTCATCACATTCGCTTGCACAGCCCCTTTTTACAGGGGAGCACATTCACATACCTTATAGATAGAAAACAGAAAATTCATTTTTGCATTTCATTCATTCATCGATCTATCGATCGTAATTTAGACCTGAAATAGAGAACGATCCCCTATGACCCAGTAACCCCAGTGGTATTACTCTCCACATGAAAAACTTTGTGACCAAGACAGATTTAACAAGCATGCCCAAATCTTAACGTTTAGATCATGGCGAAGACGTGCTACCTCTATGACAGGACGCCAGCTGAGAGCATCTTTATTGTGTCGATACTTCGAACGGCATTAGAGTGTGTGGGGGGGGGACTGACTGACTACGTAAAGTAAAATAAATATGAAATATTTCTTTTGAATGACTTGATTTGAATTTTGTTTAAACGTGAAAGTGCTAGTAAGATTGTGCCCTAACAGAACGTTGCTAAATTAGCTCTTTGCATTTTATTAAAAATTAAGTAAAACATTGAGATAGGAAATCTTATACTACATATTTTATTATTTAATGTTATTTTTTTCCGATAAAGTATTACAATTTAGATTAATTTACATAATTTAAAACAAGCATTACAAAACTGCGAAGTAAAATGTTGTCCGAAACGTTATGAATGTTGCCGACTAACACACAGGGGAACTTCAATTATCCGATCTCTTTATATCCGGATTACTTTTTTTAGGGGGATTGGGATCCTCCTATAAAATTATCAAAGGCGAAAACACGTAAAGATAGCAATATAATCCATTTACATGTTGAGATGATGTTATGTAGATACTATATTTAAATTTACATAACATAATCTACATACTTTTTGAATCCATTCAACAATTAAATGAATGCGTTATGATCAATCTATTTTTTACCTGACTTTTTTCCATTTAACCTTTGACACAATAACCTTTCCTTAGTCAATTATCTAATTATCCTGATTAATCTGATTGGGATTCTAGTGAATATGTAAAAATGCGAAAATTTGTTAGTAGTTTTTTGCTCCTTTTTAATTAAGTCATAAGTCTTCATAAGGATTTATTCGATTGATCATAGATTAGATTTAAAAGTGATTACTGAGATAAATATTTCCACTGTAAAAGTAAAGGAGACAGTAAGTGTTTGAAACGAAAATGCTAACTATTGTATTTTTTTAAAGTAAACCTACATTTGAAAAATTATCACCGAAGATGCAACTTTATCTCTCTCTCTCTCTCTTTCCCCCTCCTTGCACTATACGAAGTCATAATATGCGTATTTGTCCCATACAAACCTTTTAGTTTCATATAATTGACTTAAAATATTTCATATTCTTGGTTACTATTCGTTGCTTATTGTTTTTTTCAAAACAACAGACGATTTTAATGACCTTAAAAATCATTAAAATTCTTGTTTATGACTTCAAATTCGTTTATTAAATTTTTTTATTGGCCTTATCTTGATCCCAACTATTGTTTTCTCTACATCTTTGAATAAAAGCAGTTAGTTCTTTGCTAATGCTTTTTCTGCATATGGAACTCATTGTTTAAAAAGTTTTAAAGTGTTTTTTCTGAAGAAATTAAACGAATTTAAATAATTTAACGAACAAGTTAAGATAAAGAGACATTACAGTATCTTCAGGAACTCGTGGCGTAGAAAAAACAAAGGAAGGAAACCTGCATGTAATTTCAATTTCTCTTCTCTTATTTCTATTTTCTTGCTCGGAATATAGACACATAAGAAATGTTTACAACTTCCCGAAAGAACTCCAAAAAACAGGTTTTAAATCGTTCCCATAAAATCTTTAATTTTCTGATGCTGAAATTATGCTTACTGCACACCTAAATAACTTCTATAAATAGCTGAAATTATCTTGCAACAGATCTGCCATCATGGTTTTTGATGTTGCCTTTATGGAATGAAAACCTAGACACAACAGTGAAGTAATACTTTTAAATATGAGGAAAACGAAATTAAGACAAGAAAGCTTGGCTATTCTTTTTTATTTTATTGTTTTTTTATGACTTTTAGTGCGTACATTGATAAAAAATTGATACTCCTTCCGACTTTTTACATCACATTTAATATAGTAGTGTACAAATATGTAGTACAATCTATTAAAACAAAATGTAGTGTACAAATATGTAATGTATCAATCTATCGTAAGCTTCTTGTTGATTATAATTGATAAAGATTAATGTCAAGGAAAATAGGTCATTCAATTTATAATAAGCCTTTTTTTAAAAATACAAACTACGTTTGCGTAAGAGTTATCTGCAATTTACATATAAGGATTATCTGCAATCTTCATATAAGAATTATCTGCAATCTTCATGTAAGGATTATCTGCAATCTTCATATAAGAATTATCTGCAATCTTCATATAAGAATTATCTGCAATCTACATATAAATATTATCTGCAAATTTGCATACAGCTGCAAATTCATAGAAGGGTTATTTGCAAATGCATTACACCCTTACTCATTACATTTGCAGAAGGGTTATCTGAATTGATTTAAAATTATTAAAAGCATTAAAAAAGATTTTGAGACTGCTTCATTATACGCAGACATTACAGATTAGTCATGCTTAGTATTTTCCTATATTCAAGTTTTCATTTGAGTCATTAACCCTTTGCGGTCCGATGTCGAGTGTGACTCGACATTCAAGACTGTACATCATTTTGATGTTTTATTTATTTATTTTTCAAATTTAATTGTTAAAAACACCTACATAATGGTTAAGAGATGTAGATTACTTTTTCAAAGAAATTCGACTTAAAAGAATTA
>JAOUZG010047704.1:4725648-4738584 GCA_026289955.1 Argiope argentata | reverse complement strand
TCTTCTGCAATATATATATATTATCTGCAATATATATATATATATATATTTCATAGCAAAACAAATCTTTGTATTAGGTGAATAATTTTGCATCTAATTATTTTTCGGACTGCAAAGGGTTAATATAATAATTTTGCTTTATTTTTATTTTTATTTATTTATTATTTTTTGCAATACCGCATGTTATCGTTAGAATAAATAAGGGTTCGAAATGTATGCTTTTATTAGCGTATAATATAAGTGATATTCTCAAATGTAGATTCAGTATTCATAGGATTTAGCTTTATCAACGTCCTGTTTGAAAGCAAGCAACACTAAGACAATTTTTGACAGACATCGTAATTTTGAGCCATGGTCAGATGAAAAGGAGGACACCTGAGTTGGTATCTCCCTCTCCAAACCTAGCCACACCAGCGGGGGGACGTTTGGTCCGGACAGATTTAACATTAACTGACCCGCTGACATGACGATTTTTCGGTGGAATTGGGTGTTGAACCTGAAACCCTCCGTATCCGAAGCCTTACCACCAGACCATCAAGGCTCTATAGTGTTTATAGAATATAATATTTAAAATATATTCCTTTTTATATTTAGCAATAAATAGGAATGAAAATAAATTTTAAACTGAAAATATTTTGGAGCAGCTGTAATATGAAAATTCGGCTTCCGTTCTTTGAAAAATTCTTTAAAAAAATATTTTTTTAAAAATATTATAAATTGCATACTTTCACATCGTTATCTTCATGCTCAATTCTCCGCCCAAACGATACTTTAGAACAATTTAATTTTAATTTTTTATATTTATTTATATTTATATTAATATATATTATTTTTATTAATTTATATTAATTTATTTTAATATATAATTTATTTATTTATATTAATATATATTCTTCCACCTTCTTGAGCATTTTAAACCTTTTTTAGTCTAAAGCAACAGAACAGAAAGCAGTGCTGTTTTCCATTTGCGGCTTTAAATTGAGAAAAAGCTTAAAACTGGCATGTTCTGTGTTTTTCGTTTCGTTTTAGCCATTTCTCCCCTGGCAGTGAATCTTTTTGTAAAGATGAAATGTTTCTAAGGAAAAGGAAAATCATGCTATTTGAAAAAAAAATCGGTTATTACTACATGTCTAAAAAACTACTTGACGGAAATTGATAAAATTTATTCACTTCGAAAAATTTTGATTGAGGAATTTTGAAACAAAAAATATATGAAAATATTTTCAAATAAAAAAAATACATGGTATTTGCCTTGTTTACTAACTAATCTAAATGTAAATAATGTATTATAAAAAATATTAAAAATTTACTATACCTTTATTTATGTTGAAAAGTTGAGAACTCTCACTTAACGAAAAGAATTCGAAATTTTTATTGCTTATACTCTTCAATTATCCACTCACAATTACAAAATATATTCGAGCAAATTTGATATGGAGAGTTGTATGTATTTGAAATTAGGCTTAACTATTTTTTTTAAGGCGTTTATGTTAATCTAAATATCAAGATGACGTTTTGCATGAAAATATATCTTGCACACTTACATAAGACATATTTCAACTGCGATACCCTTTTGCAGTTTATTGTGCGATAATTAGTCTCATAATAACGATCAGTGTTCAGGTACTTTTTAAAGGACTGTACAAAACTGTTTAAAAAAAAGCACCACATCATATAAAAGCATTAATATAGAATCGTCCCGGTTTAGACATGTTTTAATCTTGCAAGTACCAATAAAATACATGAAGAGCCGCAGCTAGAAAAAATAAAATTAATGATTAGCTAATCATTTAAAGACAGAAGTAGTAATGATATACATTAAAATGAAAACATAAGAAAAGAATTCCAAATCCGGATCATCTTATTCTTCACTAAGATTTTGTTCATCGTTCTTCTTACTTTATATTTTATTCCATTTGCAAAGCCGTATAGTTAAGGATATTTGGAAGATACAATTCTTGATTTTCCAATTTAAATACTGGCTAATATCATCTATATATGCCAAGTTAATATCAAGTCATCATCTATATATTCCAAGTTAATATCAAGTCATCATCTATATATGCCTTGTCATCTATATATACCGAGTCCAAGCTTTTGAAATTCCTTTTTGAACTGCTGTCTGAAATATTTTTTTTATCTGGAGAGGATTTCATTGTTAAACCTAATTTATTTCACCAGAATAACTATATAAAATACTTATTTACTTTCAATTTAGCTGATTTATCTTAATCCATATGATGACAATTATTCAATTAATGCAAACTAATTCTGCGCCAAAAAAATGCTGAAATTTCTAAAATTCCTTGAACTTTTTAAGGCTAATAATTTGAAATCAACATCAACGGTGAATTCAATGCCAAACACAAACGGTATTTGCAAAGCAGCATCTTGCATAACAATAAGGAAGTTCACCTACTGCCATCGCTTGCATACATTTGCATAAGTAATAAGAATTTCCTGACCGTGAACCTGGTTAATTGTGCCAGTTGTTTGTGTTTCGATTTTATTATCTTACTCTTAGTTTTCATGCTTTATTTTTAGAATTTATCCTGAATAATTACTTTGGCTAGCTTTTGTTGATTTAAATTTTCGCTGTGCTTGAATAGTAGAAGCACTATGTGGCAGTATAATTGTTACAAAATTGTGAATAGCGCTTCTGTTGAAGTCATTGTTTGGAGTCTTTCCGCTAAAAACGGAGGAGTTCTAAAATTAACCCACGCTACATCAACATAAAAATTACTAGCTGGCAGTATGTAAGTTGCCAACTGAAACTTTTTTTTAGGCTTTTGGCCAATGTTTTGTAAATTTTTTTATATTTATATTTTAATAAGTTATAAAAGATCTACAATAAAATTAATCTTACTTGGATTTGGTGTATCAGTAATTCACCATATTAACTATCTATGAACCAAATTTTTGTTTTAACTCGAAAAAAAAATGTGGGAACGAAAAATCGGAAATTATAAACCTATATATGCAAATGAAAACAAATTTTTGTGTTTAAACAATTTTATTGCGTTATAATCATTACATGGCTTTCAAGTCACGCCGGCCTATAAACTTTTCATAATAGCTCATATGTGAAAGTCCATAAAACAATTTGCATTTGGTGTAAGGCATAAATGTACATGCATCCATAAACATAGTTTGGTAATCACTGACAAAAGCACAAATAATTTCAATTGGATCAAATGGTTTAGCATAGTTTTACTGCCAACAGTTTTCACAGCAATTATTTTGCTATTTCGGGTTGATGAACCTAGCAATGGTCATGAATACTAGTATTGGTTGTGTTTGCAACATCATATTTATGAAAAAACTCCTTAAAAAAGCTATAATTATTTCGTAAAATGTCGATAAATTAAAATATGACCTGAAAGTTACACGGACCCATAGAGGGTTAAGAAGATAATATTATTTGCACTGGATAATGAATTTGAGAAGATTATGATTTCAGATCAGCAACATTAAATTATGTAGTCTTTTGCACCATACTTGCAAAATCTTTGGTTTTTTTAAAAAAAAATTTTGCTATTTCTTTTGTAGTAATAATTTGCATTAGCAGCTCTTATAAATACATAGGATTTTATTTTCCTTCTCTCCGATTTAAAAAAAGCTTATTTTTGTTTAAAAATCCAAACATGCTCTCAGAGTAAGTGAATTAAAATCAACAGTAGCGTTCAGTTTTAAAAGTGAAATCTATTTCTGCTTTTTTACTTCTACATGACATTTGTTTCTTTAATTCTATTTTAAAATATTTTTCTCATAAAGCAGATGATTATAAAAAGGAAAATAAAAAATATATAAAGGGAAATAAATAATTACTATTAAAAATATGTATTGGAAAGCATATGTTATTTCATTCTGGATATATTATATATGCAACATGTTGAATATCTCGTAATTGAAATATGATAGAAAAACTTTGGTGTCAATTGTAAACGCTTGTGAAAACATGTATCGGCAGATGTTCCCTTGTGTTATTGTTTATTTATTCACATTGGTTCGCAACCGTCGTTATAAAAGTTACCCTTCAAAAACAACAAAGACGCGTGCATTTGCTTTCATAGCATTGACATTCATAATAACAAAGAACATTTCTGAGTTTCTAAGTTATTCTTTCATGTTTCTTGTGATCTTTTTTGTTTATATAGAGGACAAATGGTAAGATAATTATACAGAAGAAGTATTTCTGCAATGGTGGATCATCAGTTCTGTGTATTTCCGTGTTTCGAAATACATGAACTAGGCCATTTAACAGCAACGAAATCACAAGTAAAAAGCGGGCACACGTGAGAGTGAGTTTCGTTATGGAGCCACACACACACACATTCATTAGTTTAAATTAATACAAGACCTTATTCAGTTCTCACTTTCGAAAGATGCCGGAAGAACTTTGTAATGAAAACATTGGGGGCAAATCTCAATCAAAGGTCGGTAACGGGAATGAGAACAATCGAAAGGGAACGAGGAACAATCTCTTCCAAAAGTATGTTAGAAGTGTTTTGAATCAAAAAACAACAAACCCCCACCCTCCGATTGCCTGCGGTTGTTTATTGACCTTTTCCTTGTAGAATACTGAAGCGAAATTTGTACTACCTTAAGCTAACGTTGAAGTTGCAGGAAGTAATAACCTTTTGACGCCTACATGGCTGTATGCTAAGTTCATCACTTAGTGTTCCACTTCTGTTTTGCCATCTGCTGAGCATGGGAAGGGATAAAAAATGATTAAAAAATAGAATGGAAAGAATACAAATGTATCAAGCTTTGAACACATCGAAATTCCAACCATCGTTGTTCAAATGAGAATGCTTGTATAAAAAGCAAACTATATTTTCGAAAAATGGCACCACATTTATACAAAGATTTTTTTTGTATGCATCTCGAACTTAGAAAAGAAAAAGAAAGATTTAAAAAATTATTTCCTAAGCATTTATTTGTATTATGTAAATATCAGTGCATAACGATGTCAATTCATATTCTGATGATACACATCAGATGTACCATGTCAGTGTAAATTTTGAATTCTTTTCTCATCTTATAGGGATAAAAAGAAAGAGACGTCACAGTACGGTGTAAAGTGACGTGTTGTTTCATAATAGACAACATGTGCTGCAGTTGTTATTGAATTTGATGATGATGTCGCATAAACTGGTCCTATTTTTGGAGGCTTAATTTATGTATTCGTAACAAGTACGTAGATTAATTTCAATGTGTTTGCACGTTTTAACAAATTTTTATGATGCCCCCATAATATTTTACTAATCGTTCCTGTTTTAAGGGTAAAGGATTTTTATTCGTTATAATATCAAAAAAAAAAAATCTCAATTTTAGAAAGAAACAAAAAAGAGTGTTTATCTTTCCTCGCTTTTCATCGCAATTAAAATCCATCTTTTTTCTTTTAACTGAAATCTTTTCATCATTTTCACTCTTCGTAATTTATTCGTCAATACTTTTTGCTTAAATTTATCAAAATTTTAAGTTTAAGCATCAGGATGTCTCGATGTAGAGTGACTGTAACCTTCCAAACGATCAATTATTTTAGTATTAATATCTTTCAACCCTGAGAAATTAGTGTTGCTGACAGACAAATTATATTTCTTATTTTCAGGGTAGCTGCTAAATACTGTAACATTCCAGAAAATAAGAACAAAATTTAACAGTTTGATGAAACAATTTATCTGCTCTGTGATTTCTATCAATGCAGATGATTTTTTTTCAATAAAATTAAAAAAGGTTAAGTTAATCTTATTTAACCATCAGGGGCACTGTAACTTATCTCAATAATCTCAGCATTACTAAACATACACGCTATTTCTCTAGCAATACGGAATATCGTTTTGAATTTTAAGAGCTTAAAAGGACCTTATCGACCACCCTCTATAAATAAATTTATAATTTTAATACAAAAGTTTCTCAGAATAATGTTGTATTTCAAACCACAGTTTCATTCTTTTTATCATAATCAACAAAATCTTAGACAATTATACAGTTTTTAGAAAAACGATGACAAAAAAAAACTTCGGTAGCATACTCACAACATTTAGACAGAAGGCCGAAAATAGAATATAGGAGTAGTTCAAAAATTTTATGCTTCTTGATAGGGAATTTGCCGAAGAAATGCCGCCTAAGCATCTCTTTTAGGTTTGCTGTTCTCACCTAGTACATATTTTCAATATTATAAAGTTAAACCTACAGTAAATTTGGACCCTGACACGAGTGAGGAGAACCAAAAGCTACCGCGACTCAGAAATTAAACTAAGATTATTTTTTTAATTCCTAGTTCTCGCTCTCCTGATATATATATTTATCTATCTTGATCAAATTTTCAATCGTTTATAAAATACTTTTTATTCATCTACTCAAGTTTAAACACATTTTTAAAACATGTAATGTACTTGTAATCAATGGCACTTGATGTTAATACATGTTTTTTCAAATATTAATTCATTAATTAAATTTAATTAATTTTTAATATTTTAAATAGAGTTTTAGCGTTTATAATGAAAATTGAAATAAACAGGCAGTAGCTCAATCGTTAAAATGCAAGTATTTCAGTATTTTACAAGTAAAATTTGAAGAATTCGAGTTCAATTCTTCCGAAAATCAATAATTTTTTGATAAATTATTATATTAACGGTAATTATTTAATAAAAAGTAGCTAAAATAAAAATTTTCTTTGTTGAGAGGATTTACATATACACATACTAATGCATACACACACATACATACATATATGAATGGTAATAAATTCCACTTTTTCGAGTTTTTAAAACTGATTATTTTCTAACCATATAAATTCATATTTGAAAAAGGTTTTAGCTTTTAAATTCTGATTTCCTCAGGTATCTGACAACTAAGTGTAATTTTTGCAGATTTACTGTTGTAACAGGAAAATTGCTCCTTTAAAACAAATGCTTGCTTAACTGTATTTCAGAAAAATCCTGTTTCCAATACTTTCTGATCGTTTCTATCCCAGTAACGTAGGGATTAACGAGCATGGAAGGATGCTTCCCAATTACTAATGCGTGGCATCAGTCTCAAAGGGCACAATGGAAACAAAGTATTAATGATATATAACACTTTTTACATTAAAATATTAAAAGGTGGAAAATAAAGGAATGAAAAAAATCATGTCCCGGGTGTTATTTATTCTTTTTAAATCAATGAAGACGACTGGGGAATGAAAAAACAGATGCCCATGGCACTGGGAAATTAACAATCTTATGTCCATGGCACCAATTACTCTTTCTGCGTGATTGCTCTTTTTCTATCTTTTACATTAGTGTGGTGAGTTGGCTTTCTTTCGAGTTTTTGGTTCTTTCTACAACAAAGAATGTACATATGTCATACATATGTCTTTCAACGAGAGATAGTTTTGGATTCTAAGTATAACGAACTGTTAAAATATGCAAATATTTTCCGGTCGTCGCATTTTGAGAGCTATATCAACATGTAAACTTCATAAAACCTAGAGATAATTAAGATGTGGAACAACATAACCTTGATTTTGTGTTGTGGTTTGCGAGCAAAAAATAAACAGAAGCAAACAAAAAAAAAGCATCAGGAAAGATGTGACTTTTTTCATACAATTAAATAAAGAAAATGAATGCACGATTTTATCAAAAGTTTCGAATAGGTGTTTTTACAGCAATTTTTCACACTGATTTCCTTTTCCGTCACTCAGGTTGTGACCTGAGACATGTAGAGAGGATTTTCGCACCGTGATTTCTTTCGCGTGCGAAGCTGCGGAATGTCGAAAAAGAAATTAAAAACGATTTACAAAAATTATCGGATATTCATCTTTTTCGTAAATTTAAAGCAAAGGAATTTTAAAATTATTTTTCGTAAAATAATGAATGTTCATATTATGATGATTGTACTGTGGATAATGGCGTAAAAACCATTCGGATTAAGTTTATTCTTAAGAATGAAGAATGAACGAAATTTACACTCGATCGACATTCATCTGCATGAAGGTTTCAGGAGTCTGATAAGTGTTGCGAATATTGAAACGAGAGCAGATATCAAGAAATATATTAGAATGAAATTATTATCAAATGAAGATATTTTTTGTTTATATTTGAAGAATGATGAATGAATGAAGTGAAAAAGATACTATATTGAAGAATAAAATATAAATCAACTGAAAGAAGTAATGATTCCAGATTTCTGAACGAGGAGATGAAGTTGAAAGGTCAAAGAAAATTCGAGATGAGTTTTTGCTATTCTTTTCTGAAAAAAGCATTATTGTAAGCATTTTTTAAAAATATTATTCTCTTGGGGAACCGTTAAATAAATAAATCACAATTTATAAAAATGTCAGAATTTGTAAATACGTTAATAAAGAAAATTTAATGCAATTCAACATTTTCCTATTTTGGTCTCTAAATGAGATGCAAAATGAAGGAAATTTAAAATACATGTTCTTAAATAAAATTAAAATTCCAGAAATCTAATTTTAAGGGAGCATAATACTTAAAAAATTGAGCATTGAGGTTGATAACCAAGTGAACCTTCCATTAAAAACATGCATTCTTACATGTATAGTACTTAGTATTATTAAGCTTATCATTAAAACATGATAAGCTAAATAATACTAAATCCAAGAATTCGTTAGAAAAAAGGGGGAAAAGGGGGTTCTACATCTAGATTGACTTATGTTAACGTCTTCCTTTGAAATAATAATAGAGATATTTTGGATCGGACCTAGTAAGTTTGAACCGTGGTTACAGGACGAGAACGACATCTGTTCCCTCTACAGTTCCTCGTCCTACCAGCCTCAGGTCATTCGATCTTCCTTGTAAATTCAATGTTCTTCGTTGGAAATGGAACTATCAGTTGAATCCCTGAACCATTAGTTACCCTTCTTACCATCAGTTTATATATGCCACGGCTTCTGGTTCGAAGGATTCAAAGTTCAATTCTACAAAATATTCATTCTGTATGTTTGTCCTGCTCATTTAAATCTGACGTCTACCAATTCTTCGCTGTCCTCGTCATCTGACTAAGGTTACGTATAACTTAGCCCATCCCGAAATTGCTCTTGTGTTGCTTCTAAACGAGATATTGCGAAAAAGAAAAATTGGGAGGAAAAAAAATTGGAAACAGCTTTTTTTCCGATGCGGTTATATAAGAAATGTATTTTTGTTTTTCTCTACTGAAAGCATTATTTACGTGGACGTGTCAGAGTTACAGTAGTGTGAATCACATTTTCATTGATTCCCAGAAATTACTACTTAATGGTGTTATTCTGGAGAAAATGTAGTAATTTTAACATTTTAAGGATTTCAGAGAGGCAAATTTTTTATAAAAAATTGCCTTGAAAATTGAGTACAATTTGAACAGATTTTTACTTGTTTTTAAAATGCTTTATGTTACTATAACTATAACCCTCCCAAGCCATAGTACATCTACATGTAATATTTATTAGGATAGAAGTAATATGGTTTGAGGTTATTTAATTTATGTGCTTACTTGCTCTTATAATAAAATATTTATAAGAAAAATATTACTTAAATTTATTTTTTCCGTAATTTTTTTCAACCCCCCCTGAAGGATTGAAATTTTTTATGTACAATTTTCTACATCTATACTATACTATTACAAATGTGAAAGTTTGGATGGATGGATGATGAAGTCAATCACGCCAGAACGGGTGAAGAAAATTGGATGAAATTTTGCGCAGAGATAGATAATAGTCTACAGAAGAACATAGGCTAATTTTTGTTTTAGTTAATTGAGTGGTTAATTTTTTATTAATTAAAAACTAACTTTTCCGCCAAAAAAAATATAAAAAAATCTGAAAACATCTGCCTGAGCTTTTTGAATCGTTTGTTTATATTTTTCTATTTACGGTATTCATCTATACTGCTATTTTCCGTCAAAAATTAAAAAAAAAAATCTGAAAACATCTGCCTGAGCTTTTTGAATCGTTTGCTTAGAACAAATGCATTCGGCTTTTTATTTCTTACGTTGCTCGTGTTATTCTCAGAATCCTTAAATTTAATGACCTAGTTTAATAATAATTGTGAATTAGACACAATAATTACTGGTAAAATTTTAAATAAAAGTTTCAGATGACAAATTTCGTTCCATCCTACATTTACACACCATAGCGAACTGAAACTGGTTGGTTAATAAATAATGTATGACAATTAACGCAACTTAAGTTTTTAGGTTAAATGACGCCCAATTTCTTGACTGTATATCCCAATCTTGGGACATGCATAGACCTAGTTAAATAATATTTTTTGTAAAAATATAAAATTCCGAGAAGTAGAAGAAAGTTCAAGAAAATAGAGTTGACATCAAATGAGGTCTAATAATTTTTTTAATCGAAGTCTTACCGTATGTTGTGTAACATTGCAAACCTGTGTATATGACCTTTTTTTTGAAGTTAAAATAGAAAGAGTTATTTTTTTAATTAGGTCAGTGTATTTATCTCTCTCAGAAAGGAAATAGATGGACGTAATGTGGAAAGGTAACAAAAGGCTGGAAAAAGAAAATGAAATAAGAAGGCTCCTAAACATACAGGACACGAGCAAATAAGTTCAGATCGAGGTCGGAAGTTTGTTTTTTACCTCTTTTGTTTTATGAAATGTTTTATTGATGTTGTCTACTGCTTTTTTGCTGTTGAAACTGGGGCGAAAATTCTAGGTTGAATTTGTTTTATGGAACATATCACAGGAAAGAAGGAATTATAAAAAATTCCATGGATCAAAACAACGAAAAAGTGAAGATAGATGGATTAAATTAAAGTTGCCAGAATTTCTCAGCTTCTATCTGAAATCTGTTACCCTATGAACTTTCTATAATCTTGGCGCACAAGCAGAAGAACAGGCTCGGGAAATGTGGAAGAATAACTATATAAAATTAAATAAAACTACAAAACAGTGTATAAAATACTTAATATTAAAATATTAATAAATGAGAGCATTGTCCTCAAAATTTTCTCGCATAATCTCTAGTAAAGGTATGTTCCAAGTAAATGCCTTGCATGGCCTTGGCGAGCAACAGTTGCGAAATATTAAACTTTGGCGTGAGTTTAACATTTTTACTATATTTATGTGGTGATTTTTGGCGAATATTTTGTCAATTAATCCCTGACATACGGTAAATAATATCACAATATATTATTTAAATAAATACCGATCCTTACTTAAATATATTCGGATAATTTAAATACATTCCGACTTATTATGTGAATTCGTGTTTTAGATATGTTTTTCCAAACCAATTTAAACAAGTAATATAAAAAAATTATCAATTTCTACTAAGGTCAACAAACACAATTTTATTTATAAATGCTTTGCATGGCCTTGGCGAGCAACAGTTATGAAATATTAAACTTTGGCTTGAGCTTGGCATTTTTACTAAATTTATCTAATGATCTTTGACAATTATTTTGGCAATTAGTCCCTGATATACGGTAACTAATATACCAATATATTATTTAAATATATCCCGATCCTTACTTAAATATATTCGGATAATTTTAATATATTCCGAATTATTATATTATCGTGTTATAGATATGTTTTTTCCAAACAAATTGAAGCAAGTAATACATAAAAAAAATTAAGTCAATTCCTACTAAGGTCAACAACCACAATTTTTATTTTAGTTACTTTTTATTAAATAGTTACAATTGTTCTCGTGTTCCGCTTTACAACGGAAAGAGGGTTGTAGTACTCGTATCTTCTGAAGGTATGAGCCCCTGAACACCCGAAGGCAAAAGTTTGACTTCTAGCTCACACACGTCGCAAACCGTTTTTACGGGGCGATTTCATTCATACATTTTATTCATTCATCTGCAGATCGTTCTCTATTCCAGATTTAAATGAAGATCACCTTTGACCCAGTTCCTCCAGTGGTGGTAAGACAGATTCAGTGTCCAACACACACACAGCCTTCGGCTGGCAGGTTCGAACTCGCAACCGAATGAATGTGAATCCAACGCCCAATCAAACAGGCTATCACGGCCTGATAATTACACTTACTATAAATAATTGATCAAAGAACTATTCTATTGTTGAATTTTCAACACCAATTGAGACAACGTAAAATGAGTGAATTTTTTACGCCAGTTGGGGTAACACAATAGAGATTAGAAATTTTTAATTTTCTTTATTCTGTATTATTTTATTGCAAAAGTACTTCAAAATGAACCCGAAAAATTGATTAATTAGCAATGTTTAATTTTAAATGCATCAAACATTAAGAAAATAAACAGAATCGTTTGAAATAATCGGCCGAAAACATGTTAAGCCTAACCTCATTGGCGTGGGGGAAAAAACAAACTGAATTCGTTACTTATTTGGCGAGAAAGTTATTATTTACTTAATAAAAAGTAATGAATTATTATTTAAAAAATTGCATTAACATCAAATGCCATTTACTATAGGTTTAAAAAAAATTACTTGAACTTGATTGGATGAATAAAATGTGCTTTATTAAGGATTGAAAATCTGAACAAGATTTATATATACAGGGAGAGTGTGAGCTAATAGTAGGAATTGAAAAAAAATGTCGCATAACTACACTTGTATCCACAAAACCGCATAGCAAATTTAACTCATTTAACTCATTGCATTTTTGAATTACCACGTTTATATGCCTCTGGAAGTACAGAAAGATGGATGATCAACCTCTCGTTGGATTGGCTCAAAATTAAATAGATGTCTTTCCTACAGATAATAAATCCTCTTACTAAATTTTATCCATCTAGCTTTTTTTCATTTTTTAGCTATTGTGTTAATTTATATTAGAACAATATAGACTTCTCCTGGACGAATTTTGCCCCAAATTAAATAAAATCTATAAATTTGGTGTAAAGACCATATATGAAGTTTCATCCATGTAATTTAAAGCATTATCTTTCTGGCAGACATATAAACAGACATGATGACAAAAATGTGTGTGTGTGTGTGT
>JAOUZG010047704.1:4677345-4712006 GCA_026289955.1 Argiope argentata | reverse complement strand
ACACACACACACACACACACACACACACACACACACACACACACACACACACACACACACACACACACACACACACACACACACACAGAGAGAGAGAGAGAGAGAGAGAGAGAGAGAGAGAGAAGTCTCGTGATTGTTTCAAACCGGTTTAAATTGGTTAATGACTTAAATTAATTAAGATAAATAATGAATTAAAAATAATAATGTTCTCACATGATAAGAACAGATAGAACAAATCAACATAAATAGCACACATTTTTAAGAATAGATAGAACACATTAACATTTGCTATAAATAGGGTGGCTATAAAACAAACTTCCCTGTTTAGAGGCATATACATATAAATTCAAATCATAAGATGAAATTAAATATCACATGCATATAGAAAGCACTAGGTGATGAATCCCACACGTTAAAAAGAGTGCACTTGAATATTGCTGATGCAGCTGGAGGTCAGCGCACTGAAAAGGTTGCACGCGAATTGGGGAGCCCTAATATTGATTAATAATATATTATTTTGAGTTAGTTTTATGATGCATTTCATTTACAACTGCATGCGCATTGTTTATTCTGTCGAATATTAATGAACTTTTGCATAATCCATTTACCGTACTTTCATTGTGACCATTTTCATTCTGACCGATCCGAAAATCCTACTATATTAGGATTGCACGTTTTAACATCTTTGCGATATTGTTCAAAAGAAATTCAAATAAAGCTCAAGCTTTTCCCTGCTTCAATTTAACCGTTGCGATTTATTACAAAAAGAATTTCGATAGAAGGAATTTAGAACTGGTGATTTAAGTGTCATTTTTCTTTTCCATTAATAAAACTATGATTAATGAACTCTTGCATAATTCATTTACTGTACTTTCATTGTGACCATTTTCATTCTGACCTATCCGAAAAATCTAATATATGAGGATTGCACGTTTTAAAATCTTTACGATATTGTTCAAGAGAAATTCAAATAAAGCTCAAGCTTTTCCCTGCTTCAATTTAACCGCTGCGATTTATTACGAAAAGAATTTCGATAGAAGGCATTTAGAACTCGTAATTTAAGTATCATCTTTTATTTTTCAAACGAGTACTGTTTTTTTAACGATAATTTGATTACATAATTGCTTTTTATGAGAATCAAATTGCAATTGCAAAAAGAACTATCTTACATAACATTAAAAAGTTAATCATAGTTAAAAGTCCTCTATTTAATTTTGCCAATATTGACAATTTTCCCCTCTATGAAGCAATAAATTTGTGTTTAAAATTCCGCCTTGAATTTTGTGATGATAGCCAGAAATTTGAGAGAAGAAAATTATTCCAATACGATGCCATTCAAAACAATTGCTTTGCTTACAAATGGTTACTTGTCAGCAATGAAAGAAAGGAAAAAATTGAATACAATCCAAAAGGAAATGAATAGAAAAAGGATTATTGTATTTGATTGCTTTCAATTTCTTGTCATATCTTGCAAATATAAAATACTCTATTTCAAACATTGTCACATTCATTAGCTTTGTGCTAAGGTTCGAAGACTGATAAAGTCGACTCTATCTTTCGCAGTTTAGAAAAAAAAAATTCATGCAGATTCTAGGTTTAAGTGCAAAAGTATTAAGTATCAAAGGATATTTTGTTTAAACTCTGAAAATCTTCATTATTCACAGAAAATCTAAAATAAAAATCGCCATTACTAATTTTTTACTGTTAAAAAAAGTCTTGTTCAAAGTATTCTTTAGCTTCCAGAAGATGAAATATGATACATTTTGAACATATACGCATTCAGCCTATTAGCATCATAATTTCATTTATTGTTATGATGGATGCCATTTATTAAAAACTTTCAATGTAATTTTAAATTATAAAATTTGACAAACTGTTAAAAATTTGCTTTTTTTTCTTCTTCTTTTTTCCATTTGGAAAATGTGCTCTTAAATAATGTGATCTGCTCGCTTGAAAGCATAATTTCATTAACTATGGTACATTCCCTTTAGAGCTGTCTAGTAAAACAACATTGGATTCACAAAAAAAAATCAATAATTTTTGAAGGAATTTCCAATTTTGTCCAATTATCCAAACTTTAGTAATTCAGGTAATTCCAAAAAAAAAAAAAAAATCCGAAAACAAAATATTTTCAAACGAAAACAATGAAAGCTAGGGGGAAAAAACTGATTTCAACTTATATGTTCTAGCAAGGTTATTTTAATACACTGTATAAGAATACGAAATGTAAATTATATTGTTTATGCAGTCATTTAATTAGCACCTTATAAGAAAATTCCATATCGCTCTAAAAATAAAATATTTTTAATCCAGACAAATTAGAGCTCCACTGTATTTTAAACGCTAATTATCTATTGAAGATAAAGCACAAAATACACAGATAATTATATTAAAATTCTATATAAAGACATCTTTTAAATAATGAATTTCATAGAAAATGCTCAAGCATCTCAAATGAATTCGTTAATTCAAACTTTACCTCTCTATCTGCAACGTTGGTCATCAGTGATCAACAGCAGGCTTTTCAATCGGACCATATCGGTCATCGATGACTGAAAACAGACTGGTTTCCCCAAAACTCAACTTCCGATACGGAGCATTGAATGCACAAACTTCTGAGTGCAGAGACCTTTTCTTAATTCGAGCGCATTACTGCGTAATTAGATTCATCATGTGCAAAATAAATGAATACTAACTGGTAATGCGATAATTTAACATGTTGATGTGAAAAGTGTAGATACAGTCTGTTAAGATTTCTTTTCTTTGTAAGTTCCTGTAAGTTACCAGCAACATTGGTAATTTGGCAGTAAGGTGTTAGCTTAGAAGTCGATGAGTTATAGGTTCGAGACCTGACGTCACAGACGATGCGCCATATTAGGTGGCATATGCCGATAAATTCTGATGGGGAAGAAATTCTGCTTTTCTGCTGTAGTTTGAAAGATTGGTGAAGAAATACTTCACTTATGTCTTCTTTGGCTGACCATATTGCTCAATTATGAGACCTATTTAATGACAGACTTTCTATAGTTTCCGAATGAAGCTTGAATTGACTTAAAGTGATCCAGTGAATTATCTTACAGTCCATTATTCTAAGAGCTTTTGCAAACCGCAAAAGCTCTTAGAATAATGGCTTCTTAATAAGAGATCAGACTTGACAGGTGGGTTATTCTAAAATTCCTATAAATTAAAAATCTACATTTCCTCCTTTTCACAAAAAAATTTATTGAAATATGTTTGATTTATGAAAAAAAGCAATTAAAACTTAGTCTACTCTAAAACGCGAACATTTGCCATAATTTTCACGGACAAATAATGCAATTATCACTCTCAGCAAAACATAAGTTAATGATAAAAAATAATGTACAGTCAAGTTTTATTTATAATTGAACCTACATCATTTTATTTTACGCAGGTTCTTGATCAATGCATTTAAAAATAAAAGATTGAATGTCTTTTTTTAGTTATCAGACGTTAAAAATTGATAATGAAAATGTATGAGAACAAATTTACACTTAAAAGTACGAACTCTCACTGAAAATCATTTGTTTTTGTAATTTAAATTATTCTCTTCATTTTTTGTGGATTTCTGATTTTAATGAATTTTACATTTTATGGTAATAGCAAACAGTAATTTATAATTCTGAATTTTGTTTAATAAATTGTATGATTCGATCATGAATTGATTCACATGGAACGTAATCATTCGCAAGTCCTTTTGTTTGCTGGATACTTATTTCAAAAAAGACTTTATTTAATTATTTATTCTTAATTTATGTTATTTTCTTCTTTGCTTCCAATTTTTGAAGCCAGTATATTTCCGTCGAAAATGGACGTGCGAGTGAAAACAATTCAAGAACCTGTTCTAATCCATGCAATATCTGCACACCATTAAGATTAAGCTGCATAGATTTTAGTAAACGTATTTTGTTTGAGATTCAACCATTAAAGTACAAGTCACAATTTTGAGCATACATATGAACCATGCAAATGCGGTGCCTCTGAATCCTCCCCTTCAGTTCTGTGCCTTTCTTCAAAGACCTTGTGCGGCCGCAAACAGACGTAGAGTTAGCGGCTTTCTGTCTTACTACGGGTCAAGATAGTCTTGCCCGGCGTCTTCTGTTTATGAATGAGGCCAATAATCCTTTCTGCAAGCTCTGGAATCTTCGAGGGTTGATAGATGAGGTTCACGGCGCCTGCTGGCTTGCTTTCCGCCGGAGGACAGATGTTAGGGTTTCAAATGGATTTCCAAATTACACTGTTTACAGATTTTACCCATGAGAAAATAGCGCTCAACTTTTGAGCTAGGGTATTTTTGCCCTGCCCATGGCAATATTCTCCGATTATCATATCTATTAAGAGCAACAAAAAGAATGGCTCTGTTACTATGTCCTATTATATAATAAATAACGATATCAGGAGAGTCCACTACTTGCGTTGGAAAAATTTGCTGTGGGCCGCTTTGTGAGGTGAAATGAAAGTAGATTTAAAAATAAGTAATAAGTAATAATTCCTACTTAGGTCAACAAAGAAAAACTTTATTTTAGTTACTTTTTATTAAATAATTTTAATTAATATAAATAATTTATCAAAAAATGATTGATTTTTGAAAGAATTGAACTCGCATTCTTCTTGCTTTTAGTTTTTGCCGTGGCCGTCTTCTTCGAAGTCTGAGGTTGGTTTGGAGGTTTGGCACTTCATCATTTATAGTATATAAGAGATGAAGAGGTAGGGGAGGTGGCATGTGGTCAAGACTCATTTCTGTAGCCTGTCATCTGTGTGTTAGGTGGGGGTATGCTGCCTTTCGATTTACAGTTTTAAGTTTGAAATTATCTTAATGTTTAAGTGTTTACAGTTTTAATAAAATTTACAAAAGAGAGATAGGGGGAGGCATGGTTTTAGATTTAAAGTAATATGTTGCGAAGTCTTTTGATATTTACATTAGGGTGGTATTTGCTATATTTGCTATTGTTTCATTTTCGATATTATCCCTGTTTTTAAAGAAATTATTTGCTAGTTTTTAATAATTTTTTTGAGAGGGGGTATAACACATATTGTATAACAATAAGTATAACACATATTGGTGTTATACATATAGGCTCTCATATTGCAGAAATTTTTTATCAAGTTATTTTGTAGTCTTTCTATTATTCTTATGTTTGTCTTGGTGGCATATCCCCCCCACCAGGTATGCATGTTAATACAAGTAGTAAATAGGCAGTGTAAATAAGTATTTTATTTTACCTACTAATTTTGGAGTTTTGAGAGATTAAGGGGTAAAATTTATGCGTTATGTCTCGAAACTATATACTCCAACATCAGCTACGGACACAGAGTGGTTTTGTTCCTGGGAGAGCTCATTGTTACAGATGGAGGGTGGTCATAATGTAATGGCCCTTCGGTGTATATCAAAATACTCGTCTTGATGCGTACTATACTAATCTATAAATATTAAATTCTGCATACCTTGTGGGATACCCTGTATAATAATTTAAAAAGTCATATTATTTCTAATTTAATGTCTTGAAGTAAGTAGTAATGTCTGTTGTCCTTAAACATAAATATTTGTTGTATGTTTCAAACGCTGAGGATGTTTTCTGCTAGTAGTCATATATTTCTCTAGCAGAACTAAGAAATGCTGCTACACGTACGGTTTCACGTATGAGGACTTCGGGACATGCATCTCGATAAGTCCGAAATGAATTGAAATATTTTGCTGAATTAATGCCTTGAAGAAGAATACAATCGATTGATTCTATTAGATATGCAGTCTTAAAGCACTTTTAAAAAAATCTCACATTAAAGTTTTATAAAATTCTGCGTATTTTAAATATCAAAGTAATCTCATATATGAAGTTATATTCCATATGTTATCCTCTATAACATCTCTAGTTTTGAAAGAAAAACAGATGCTATATTTCCGGTAATTTGGTTTCAAAGTGGAATATTTTAAAATGCCGAAGGGATAGCGCATCTTTCCCATGATCTGGGCGTCCCGGTTCGTGCATGGTTGTTCTGTGCTCTATCTGTAAGGTGTGTGAATGTCCCCCCCCCTCTGTAAAAAGGGACCGTGCAAGTGAATGTGATGAGTGAGTGGCAAAAGTCGTACTTTTGTCCCTAGTTGGTGCTACTACAAAACAAGAGACGCTGATTGCGCTTAAAACGTTGACTACTTCAGTAGACTTGTTTATGGCAATTGCCATAAGAAACAACAGAGAGCATGTTTTAAAATTAAATTTTAAAATTGATTTCTCATATTCTCTAATAAATGTATTTGTGTATTGTCTACATAGTCGTGGTAAACAGTCATTACGAAAGAATCGATTAGTGTGTGTGTGATCTTTGGTGATTAATTGCTGGTATTCGATCCCTACAAATTACTAAAATACCGAATATGTATTTTGGAAGGCCTTTTTCAAATTTGAAATAGAGCTACAATTATACTCACATATTTGAATACCGAATTTCATATATTTAAGCCATTACATTTATTAGCTATCACATTTACATGCTTGTGAAAGTACAGACAGACAGATGGCTAATTTTTTGATAGACATGGCTCAAAATTTGATAAATATCTACATTTTAGATACTAAACCTATGAACAATTTCTTTTTTGCCTAAGTTATTAAGTTCTTGAATTATCGCATTTATATATTTTCAAAATTATATACTGACATACGTGCTACCTTTTGATAGATTTAGTTTTAAACTTCATATATTATCATATATTAACACTGTAAATGTATGTATACTAAATTTTATGCATCTAGTTCTATTCCTTTTGTAATTATCGAGTTAATTTATATTAAAATATAGCAGATATCGCATATTAAGAATCGGACAGGCAGATTTTCTCTGAATGGAAATCATTCAAAGTCCGATCAAAAAATTTGTTATAAAGGCCAAATTTCATCTGTATACACCAAAGACTTTTGAGTTACGGACAGTCGTAAGTTCAAACCTGTGTTTATCGGACGGTGAGATTCTACAAATTAAGAGTACAAACTGTTTGATAATTATAATACTTTCTCTTTCCATACCTCTTATACGATATGTGTGCGTGTGGGTGTATGTTTCCGTGATTAAACAGAATATTTGTTTTAGTCTTCGCATCTCCCAAAACTCACCTCTCAGGGTCGCGATGACTTTATGGTAAGATTTCGGTTTCGGAACTGGAGGATTTTAGGTTCAAGGTCCTATTTCACCAAAGAAACATTGCATGAGCTAGTTTATGCACGTTAAATTCGTCACGGCCAAACAACTTACCGTTGGTGTGGTGTAGAAGTTTGGCGAGTGGGGTTTCAAGCTCAGGCATCATCTCCGTCATCTGACGGCGGTTCAAAATTACCAGGTCTGTCTCAAAATAGCCCAAGTGTTTTTTTAGAACGGCATGTTAACACAACTAAAAATAAAAATAAACCTCACCTCGTATTGGAATTCCATAAGTCGGGCACGACAAATTTTAACAATTCAAGTTAGGAGTTCACGATATAATACATCTGAAGAGGCGTAGACTTTTAAAATAATTCTGAGTACTATATTTAATTTAGTTTTTGGAAAACTGAAGGTATTTTGCCATTAATCAAATTACAGTAGTTTTAATCCATGCCATAAATTTCTCAAAACTTAGCATACTATCCTACCCTGTGCGTCTCTTTGTGCATCATCAAGTGGCGCCATTGGGAAATACCCAGTCTCCCCCAGCCAACATACGCCTCTTCAGATGACTCATCATTCCAGGGACGTTTTGAAAAATCAATTTTCATTAATACCGAAAGTGAAATCTTTTGCAAGATTTGCTGCCAGTCTTTTAATATAACTCTGACAACCAAACTTAATTTACTTTTTCTATAACCGAAGAAATAAGTACAATAATTTTATTTAAGAGATTCCGAATAAATTTCTCAGATCATTTTAGGAAATTAATCACTTAGGAATTAAATCACTTTTAGGAATTACTTTCATCATGTACGATTATTACTCAATTTCACGTTTATTTTACTATTTAATTGTTTTACAACTCCTTAAAATTAGATGGTCTTGACTATAGTGAATTTTTATGCTAAAAATCAATTATTAAATGAATAATGATGAATTTATTTACAAAATGTTAATTCCTGAGTAATGGTATTTTTTTCAATTTTAATAAAGAATATCTTTCTTCATTTTTTTAAAAAATATAATGATTTCTAGTATTTCTTGCTCTTTACACTTTAATATTTAATTTCAAAAATGCTAGGAAATTTGCATAATTAAAAAGAAATTCTAAACACTTATATGAGAGATCGTTTTTCAGGTACAGCTGATTGAACTTTAAATTAAATTAAATGGTCTTGGCTATAGTGAATTTTTTATGCTAAAATTAATTAAATACATCAAATGAATAACTATTTTATTCTCAAAAAATGTTAATTCCTGAGTAATTGTCTTTTTTTCCAATTTTAATTAAGAACATGTATCTTCATTTTTTAAAAATATAATGATTTCTAGTGTTTCTTGCTCTTTACACTTTAATATTTAATTTCAAAAATACTATGAAATTTGTTTAAATAAAAAAAATTCTAAACACATATATGAGAGATCGTCTTTCAGGTACAACTGATGGAAAATTAAATTAAATTAAATAATCTTCGGTATAGTGAATTTTTTATGCAAAAAATTAATTATTAAATACATTAAATGAATAATTATGAATTTATTATCAAAAAATGTTAATTCCTGAGTAATTGTCTTTTTCAATTTTAATAAAGAATATCATCCTTTATTTATATATATATATATATATATATATATAATAATTTCTAGTGTTTCTTGCTCTTTACACTTTAATATTTAATTTCAAAATTACTACGAAATTTGCTCGATTAAAAAAATTTCTAAACACATATATGAGAGATCGTTTTTCAGGTATAGCTGATCGAAATTTAAATTAAAATAAATTTCGATCAGGGGGTTAATATATGATTCGATAAACGGGAGGGGGACTTTGATCCTATACATCCCCCTCTTTTTAATTTAAAGCGAAGCGAATTTTTTAAAAGAGATTCTACACATGCATCTGAAAAATCATTTTGCAAGCACAGCTTTTCGAATTTTAAATTAAATCGGATTCCATCATAGTCTCCGCTCGCAAGGTGGCTATAAAATAACTTCCATTATTTAGCGTATTTATAGCTAATTATTCATGAACGGAATTGAATCATATTTCATAAACTGAGTGTAAAATATATATATAGTATAGATATATAAATTTAAAAAAGTACGAATGCAATATTTTATACACAAAGATAAGATCAACAAATTGGAGTTGTAGGTCTAATTATGATAAATAAAAAAACATTTTCTATAAGTTTTATAATGCCTGATATTCATTTCTGCATGCGCATCTTTTATCATTCGAGCATTCGTGAAATTCTGCTAAACCAATTTCCATGCGTTCCCTGTAATTATTGATTGCGGTAGCTTCCTCTCAACAGCGCCGAAATCTCGCCTACCGGTTATTTCTGAAGCTTTTTATTATTATTTATTTATTTATTTTATAGGAATCGAAACTCCACCCCATCACATGCCTTCGATAGCCGTACATGAAATTTGGTTTCATTTCTTTCTTAAGTTTTATCCGCAGATGTATTCTAACAAGTGGTTATTTTAAAATCACCCAAAGAAAGTGAGTTCAGAGGCGAATTCCCATCATCAGACTCTATTATTCTAGCTAGGATTCACTAAAATTTGTTAGCGCTAATTCAGCCTTCTTTCGCTAAATAAGACCATAAGTGAAATTATTCTGAATGAGTGTTATTGTGAGCAAATTAGAACTCAAGATGATTTTACCATTCATGTTAAAGAGGAGATTTTAAGCAAAAGATTAAATTAAAAAGGGGATTTTCTTTTTAAAAAAATTCTAGTATTAAAAATGAAATGGAGATATCATGGGTTTTAACAAATCTGGTGCATGATTGTACAATATATATTGTGCTAATAAAATACTAAATTTTTATTTTTTAATTCGAAATGTTATACTGTTTAGCTATATTCTTACTTCCCTATTCCTACTATATTCCATTTTATTTTATTTTTCTTTAATAACATTTTGCATTCAATTTGATACACTTTTTGTAACATTATTTTTAAATGCTATGATGGAATTCAAACTTATAAATCAATGTATTCAATCGCTTATTTTTACCAATCATTAGCTGTGTAGTAATATCTTATTTTTCGGTTTTATTTCGTAATAAATACACTTTTTAATATGCTGTAAAGTGAATCATTTGAATTCAGGTTTTTCCATCGTATCAGATAATAAAATAAAAAGTTTTTCAAATGCATTATATAAATCATTCTTTTTTTTCTTTTCTTTTTTTTTTTTTTTACTTTTCAGAATAATTGTATAATATACCTACCTGTTGACAAACTGGATGCAAAATTCTAAACAGATCTATAATTTTGGTGGGAAATTATAGAACTGAAACGATGACACAAATTTCATTTTTGATTTAGCGCGTTCACTTGCGCTAGAACAGACAATAAAAGTTTCTCTAAATGATTTTTTAAATTAGAAATCTACAACTTTGGTATAAATACCATATTACCAATTTCGTCCGTCTAGCTCGAAGCATTTTTGAATTATCGTGTTCACAGAGAAATATAATTCAAAAATGTGTTTTCGTAAAGATCTAAAATGATGATATTCTACAACATCTGGAAGGTCAATTTGAGAAGCGTGTCACTGAGTTCTTGAACTCAAGACTCTTAACCTCCGGACAGAACATGTAATTAGAGTAATAGAATGGCATTGAGATTACTTAATAAGTGGCTGTGCTTTATTGAATAAAGTTATTACATTGGTAAGTAACTGATAACTGATATTTTGGAGACAAATTTTAAAAAAAAAACAAACTGGAAGGCGAATTTTTTGACAATTGCATTTTTTTTTCTCTTTCTGATTTAATAGAAAAGTTAAAATATTAGTTTTTTGCAAGTAGAAGAACCTGCATTTTTTATGCGTCATGTTAAACCGAAAAGGGTATAATTTATTTTATCAGTTGTAGAAGTTACAACGAAATTTTTAAAATTTTATTCCGTCGCTTCATACAAAGAAGAAAAAAATGTACATATTTCTTCCGATACCTCCCCCCCCCCACCATTTCTGTGTTTTAAAAAGTCATACGTTTTAGTCATTCATCATTTTCGTGATGATTCATTTAAATTTTTTTGTATAAACTACATGATTACAAAATTTATGTACATCTTTGTATTATGCATATTGTCGATAGGGAAAGGAATAGAAAAACATTAGTTTTCCAAGTAATTTCCTGAGTCCAAGTAATTCTTCCAGGTAATTGTCATTTGTCTATTTTATTTACATGTCTTTTAGGTAATTGACTGAAAAAATAGTATCCGTCAATTTTGTTTACATATCTCTATAATACATTTAATTAATAAACAGCACATAATTGGCTTCTTTTTTATTTAAAATATTATAGATACTCGATAATAACTCGGATATGTTTTGTCCTAAGTGCTTTACTTGTTTTTTTTTAACTACGACGAATATCCCAAGAAATAAAAGCTAAAAACTGAAAAATAATAAATATAAATAAGAAAGTGCTTTTATCAGTCTATTAAAAAAAATCTGTTATAAAAATATGGATTCCAAAATAAATCTTAAAATTCTGAGATGTAAAATGATTGAAAAGCAGAAAACAATAAGGAAAAACTACAAAGTTACAATGAATATTATTAAAAAAAATAAAAAATAAATAAACCCACAAATTCATTAAATAAAAATTAACATTCATCAAAATTGTGATTCCTTTATTTAGTTTACTTAATATTTTCCCTTATTCCTCACACTTTTATTGTCTTTCTTTAACTTCTACATTTTTGATTTTTAAAAATCCTTTTTCTTTTTAATACATTTATAAAATCATTTCTTAAAATGTTTTTAATATTTATTATCTTGTTTATTGTTTCATTTCGTTTCATAAATATTCTCAGAAAAAAAAAGAAAGACATACAAAAGGAATGTTTCAAATTATTCATAATTGAGATAATGTCTGTATTAAAATATGTTGCTTGTTCTCTAAATTTATTAATTTTATTAACATACAAATATTTACATCAGCTTGAACTTTACCACTTTGCGTGTTTTTGATAATGGATGTTTAAATGATAAATTTTTAAAAAGAAACTCATTACTACGCAACGTAATTGCTACAACAGAACTGCTAGATAGGTGACAAAAGCTTATTATTAAAGCTCTTGGAGGTTAAATGAAAACAATTTTGATAATTACCGAATTCCTGGAGTACTTAATGACCAACTTGCTTTTAAACATAATTGTTTTTAATCACAATAGCGGGAAAGTAATAATGGGGATGCATTTTATGTCATTTAAACAACTAAAACATTTCGCAGTATTTTGTTTATTTTTTATATCATTTTTTTCAACCTATTTTCTAACTAGCAAATAGCATTTCTTAATGCTCTTAGCTTATTTTTTTCTTTGTAATTCCGAATGAGCTCCAAAAAACACGATTTTAATAAAAACAAAAATTCTACTTCTTTGGAAACTAAAGTTAATGTTTAATTAGGGAATAATTTCTGCGAATTGTAGATTAAAATAAAATGGCTAAGAAGCTCGAACAAGTCAGAAATTCTTGATTTTTGTCAGTTTATTTAGACTTGAAAAATGTAACGAATAAATCAAATGAAAGCACCAAATCAAATTATCGTGAAAATGCCGTATATATCTCTATAAATAAATATAAACAAATAAAGTCACTAGGATCCTTTAAAATTGCAAAACTTAAAGGCAGTTGCCTGCTCTGTTTATTTTATAATACATATCACTATTTATCGAGTTCATTTTAACCATGTCTTGATAGAAATTTTGTACATTCGAATGGGAGGAAAGAAGAAAAAAATTCTTGGAGTGTTTTTTAATAGACGTCAAGAGTCGACTCACATGCTGCCATCTAGAGAAGTCTTCTTCATTTAACATTTACGTACACTTTCATCTTTATTGTCGGCAATTGAGAAAGACTAACATCATTGTTTACAGCTAAAATGCCAACAATTATTTATGGTTTGTTTTCATTGTAACCTTATTTGAAGTACACCTGTAACTGCCTTAATAACAGTCAAAATAAATACCATCAGTTCTGTTACGAACTATAGAATTTTCTAGTTAATAATAGTTATCAGTTAAGAGAAGCTGCATAGGTTTGTTATCTTTTTTTTCAATGGTGTAGAACGGAATTTGTTTTGTAGGGTACATAAACAGGTGTCATCTGTTCATATTTAAAAATTAAAAGATCCGTCCTCAGTAACAAACATACAATCTTTATATAATTTTAGATCAATCAGCCGTTCTTACTAACATTATATCATTTGAATTTCCTTAGTCTGAAAATTTGACTACCAGTGATTATAATGAGACAACATGCTACGTGAATATTTTTTTACCAGCACTATTTTAGACCTTAAAATATTTCCAAATTGTACATGATATTTGCCTGGGAAAAGAAGATAATTTTAAATGAGATAATTATTTCAGTCTTGAATGTTGCAAGTAAGCAGCATAAATCTATGGAACTTCGTAAAAAGCAAAGCTATCAAAAGTTTTTTCTTCTATGATAAAAGATGAATTTTGTATTGGACATCATGAATTTATATTTTGGAGATCAATAAAATAAGAAGAAATTTGCAGAAACGTCATTTAAATGTTACTAAAGTGTAAAGTGGAATTATTATTTTTTTCGGAATCTCAACCGCTTTCAAATATATTTAGAAATTGAATTCTGACTTTTTTTTCCATCTAGGACAGCTAAAACAATTATCGAAGACTTTTATCCCGATTAAAAAAATTTCTTTAATATCACTAATATGCCATTTTTGTTGTAATTAAATTTTTTTTTTGTTATAAGTTTTTTTTTTTGTAAGGAAGTTTCACTTATATAACAAAATTTTAAAATGTTACTTATAACATACATTTTTTAATGACGAAAAAATATATTCTATTCTTCAACCAAATTTTTAATTTTTTTTTTTGCTTTTGAAGAAAAACAAAGCACAAAATCTTAGTTTATTATTTTGATAACTATAACTCACATCTTGAATTTAAAGGCAAACATTCACATTTTAAATTTAGTATTTCACATAGCTTGCATTGGATAATAAAAAAAAACACTAATCTTGTAAGTTAATGGTTTTTTTAATGTTCTTTGTCACATTTTTTTTTGTTGTTGACTTGCAACAGGGCAAAATGTCTAGATTTTTCATTAAATACTAATATAATATTGCTAGTGCTTTCATTAAGTATTAGTGTTTTCTCAGTGATAGTACAGCATTAGTGTTTCAAATAATATCCAAGCTATACCAGAACATTTTGATCCATTGTGATGAACTTATAAGTAAAACCATTTTCGGACTCCATGAAAAAAAGGAATACTATTTATTTTCATGTTTTCAAGAATCATTTCTTTTTATCTACGATAGAAAATGGAATTATATTTTAAAATTTCCTCAGAGTACATAACTTACACGTTTTCATTTCATTAATCTAAATTGCAGTAAGAGGCAAAACAGTAATGGTAGCAGTATTTAATGTGATCAGGCAGTCTATTGCCCAATGATTAGTCACTACAGTCATCAACAGGGAAAAAAATATGTGTAGAAAGCCAGATTTCAAGTCGAGAAACACTAAGATGTTACCCTATCTAATAACTGCTCAATCGATAGTTAAGTTCCCCAATTGTATACCTTCTCATCAATTTTTGCTTATTAACTGTAAAACTTATATGTGTGTATGAGAGAGGAGACATACCTTACTTCATTTTATTCATCAGTTCTTTTGCTCACGACAACCTTTTCACCTAAAGAAGTTTGTTTCTAATATGTATACTTTTGGCATAGCAGTATTTTTTGAGGGAAAGGGTGTATATGTACTTTTATTATTCAGTGAATAAGAGTAATTTTTGCAAAAGATGCATTTATGAGATTTTGATTACCTTGAAATTCGTCTTACGCTCACATTTTAAATTAAAACAGTCATTTGCTTCGTTTGTTTTTCCATAGATAGATATAATTGGTTGCATAGAACATGAAGACAAATGGATTCAGAGAAACTAATTGTTGAAACATGAGAATTGATTATACAAGAGAAATATAGCACTTAAGTAATTTATTAGCCGACGTTTGCATTCATCAGAAACTTATGATTGTGGATCGCCTCAGAAAAAAAGAAAGAATTTGAGATCCCCTCCTCTCCATTTTCTTTCAGCAGCTACTTCCAGTTAATTGACTGGTCTATGCCATTACTGAGTAAACATTACACAGAGCATTCAAAAATCGAGGCCAAAAACTAGTTAGTACACTATATAAGATTCACCCCCTCCCTCTCCTTTATTAAAAAATAAAGTAAAATTTTCATTTTTCACCAAAAAGAGGCTTTTTATGGGCTGAGAATCTTGAATTTCAATTCAATGAAAATTCATCAAGTATGTTCTCACAATCAGGTAGTGTTAAGTCTCTTAAAAAGAACACAGAACTAAAAATTTAAGTGGATAGACACATAAATAGAAACATATCTTCTATAACATTTTCACTAGTTAAACTAAGATGATTGATATAATTCAGATATGAAAACAAAGGATACTGACTTAAATGATAATCGACCATGTTTCCAAATGAAAATTGCTATCTTCATTTGCTTATATATAGCATTAAAAAAATTGCTTTTCAAGCAATTTAATCAGTTTATACTATAATAACAGAAAGAATAATATGTACTTCATTGAATTTCAGAAAATAATTCAAAAAAATTATTTAATACAAATTTATAACCTAATGAATGAGTATGTTATGAAACTTTAATTGTGAACATAAAATGCCATGCAAAGATTAAAGATGTATAAATTAATAATTTGAAAACAGTATTGTAGAAACCGTGAAATATGAATTTTTTTAGTAATAAAATATTTTAATGCATATTGTTGTTATGAAAATACTTGGAAAATGGCCCAAGTTTTCACAATTCTAAAGCTCATTTAAATCAAGGAACAATGCAATTATTTTTCTTCTTTTTTTTAAGTCTCATATTTTCTTTCAAAATTTTTAATTTATTCACTTATTAGACAAAAATATTAAAAACAATAAACCACGTCAGGTAAAATAGAAAAAGTTTATGATTATTTAATATCAACAATTTGAAAGCAATTATTGAAAAAGAATCTTAAATTTTAATATATTAAAAATATTAAAGTAAATCTTTAAAAAAATGACAATTTTTAAAGATACTACAGTACAAAATTTACTGCAGTATCTTCTAAATTTTCATATAGAGACATTTCAATTTCAAAGTTAATAATAAAAATACATAATAGAAGAAAGGGAAAAATTTGAAGATTTTATGGAAATGATATTTACAGCAGCAATTAATGGCAATAAAGATTTTTTTTTAAATTCTACTCAGAATATAACTTTCAATTTCTTTAGAAAATGTAGTAGTTATTGATTAAATTTGGAAGATTTCATATAGTTCTAAGAAAATAAATACTTTTAAAAAGAGCAAAATGCACACATAATCCAAAAATTTTAAAAAACGAATTTTCTGCTATATAATGCTTTGAATATTGTTATTTTTTTGATTTATTTAAAAGGAGGTTACAGTTTATAATAAATATTCAGAGAGAATTGTGAATGATTTATATAGGTTCCAATACTCAATATTTAGTATCCTTCACTCATATTTTCAAGAACAAATTTATCATGAAAAAATATTTGCACAGTGAAACACAAAAGTAAAGTCACACATGGGAAGAGTATTTTTGTTGAATAACTATTAGTTTATTAAAAGAACAACAACAAAATCATGCTTACACAACAATTTATTACTAGCATGCACTTCCATAAAATTTTCTTTAAACTTATGCAGTTAAAAACATACATTAGTGCATATACAGCCACAAATTATGGCTACAAGACTAGTTTTTATATTGTGACAAATGTCACATTCCACAATAAGGCAGAAACATGACAGGCTACATGTTTCAATCACAGTATCTAGAAATTTATAAAATGTATAGTTATTCACAGCTCATTCATTGTCAAACATTTTCAATAAATTAGATGGAATGAATTTGTTATTTAGCACATCAATATGAAACAAAGAGAAGCGTGAAGGTATATTAAAGCTGAGTTTCTCTCCAAAAAATGTAAAAAATAATCGTGCTATAAATATTTTGGTAAAATAGGAGCGACTTTTACTGATATCCAGGACAATGAGATAATGCATATATATGCAACAGATCTTCATGAGCAATCTCCCATAGACAATCGATACATGGCCATTTCAGTTATTCCATGATAATGCACGCAAGCTGCAGCAATTACTAATATGTGAAATATCTGATGGCTATGAAACTAAAAATAAAAAAAAAAGTTAAGCATGTAATCATTTATAATACAGAAAGAATAAATCATTTATAATGCAGAAGGAAAAGAAAAGAAATTTAAGTTCAGGGAAAAAAAATTCATAAATATGAATAGTAATAATTTATTTCTCATGAAATTGTAGCTTCTTTACAAATGTAAAAATATTACTTTTATATAATTCCAATAAATTTTCGATTAGAAAATATAAGATTACAAATCAGACAAAATGTTCTTGTAAGAAATATTTTAACAAAGAATATTGTTTTTTATACATTTCTGATACCTCAATTTAGTTAATAATAATGAATTAAGACAAGTAACACATTTTTAGTCCCCTAGTAATTGCAGCTATCTTTTGATACAACAGACAGTGTTATTTTAGTAACATCAAAGTATATTTTTTCATGATCTTTCTCATGGACCAATATTAGAAATGTATTCAAGGGAGAGTTTTCTGTGTTTGTGTTTGTTCTATCTTGTGATATGCGGAGCTTAAAGAATAATTAAATGAAAACTCCTCTCTATTATCTTCAAATACCACATAATGAAATAACAAAGAGCCTCGTCCTTCTACAGAGGTGCCTAACAAAATTTATGAAACGAAAGCGAAACAGTGTCAAATAGACATAATTTTTCCCACCCTGTAAATACATTATATATATATATTTTGCTTCGTCTCGTACCGAGATGATAATTTGGAAAGTAGAATCCTCCGACGCTCTTTTCCTGTCACAGAAATGGTTGGTATTGTGTTCCTGACGTCCACTTCACAAGAAAACAATAGTTGCTGGACTTCAGAAAAACCATCTGTCATTCTCTTCGAATCCAGAAAAAGGATCTGATGAACTTCGTGCACCAAACATGATGTCTATTTTCAGGTTGATGTTCTCAATAAAACTGTTCCAGAAATCTCCCCGCCAACAACAGTTACTTTTCATTTTAGTGTTTCTAATTTCAAAACGGGCAGCATTTGTAAAATGTGTGTGTGTGTGATTGATTGAAAAGAATTTTCATCTTGATCTGTACCAACCGCCTGTAACCGACCTTGGACGATGGTTCGAGGTACCCTATATTACTTTCACTTAGACACAGAATTGTGGAAAATTAACAAGCCTATAATAATGTATTTAATACCAGTTAATAAGTAATGATCTCTCTCAGCTACTAGTTATTTACATCAAAATATGAAATAGTTTACTGCGTTTTTTCATTCATAGTTTTAAATTCAAAGTATTGTTTTAAATTTAATATGGCATGATATATTTTGAAATTTATTAAATCTACCTTTTTACAATATTCGTAAGAAGTTTATGCGTAATAATTTCTAAGTTAATAATGTTTTGATAGCATCTTGATAATTGTAAATTTATATATTGAAATATCTGCATTGCGTGTTTTACATGATCACAATTATTGAAAAGTTCTGAAGAATATGTGTTTGAAATATTAACGAATTTCATATTGTATTTTTCAGGTGGTTGTAGTATTTTTGTATTTTAATTTAATCACGAATTAACTTATCGTACCTGATATATTTCTTGGTTCGTAAATTTGCTAATCGAAACTACCTGTTCTCATTTTCTGATACCTTTCTAAGTGCCCTCGAGCAACGCGCGAAGTCTCATTAAGAATTCATAATTTCAGTCGCTCTCAAGTGAGTAAAATATTAATAATCCCAAACATATTGTCAGTTATTGAATATGCTTTCACTTTTCCAAGCTGTATGGTAAAAATTTTCAGTGAAAGAATTATGAAATAACACTTCCTGATACAATGATGTTTTTCGAAAAAGACGAATGTTTATTTTCAAAGTTATGATGCACAATACAAGTGCAGTTTCTCAATGGTGTTATAAAAAATATGCAGAGTTGCAGTTTTCTTTCCAAAAAGGACCAACTTTGCAGTAAAAGGAGAAACTTCATCTACTATCTATAATTTTTTTCATCTGAAAGGTAATGAAAGAATTCTCAAAAGCTAAAATTCCTGTTCAGTACTTAAGCAAATTAAATCAGTTTTTAAACTTAAATTTACACTGCTTCAAATCTTTTCTAACTCCTTTAAAATTTGCTCTCTTACAATTAGACAAATGTTATTCCATTATTAAATATATAAGAGTAATCGTACTCCAGAATACACTAAGGATGCAGATATTACCAACAGTGTTTGACCATCAACCATTTAAGTGTTTAATGACTTCATCGTTACCCATTGGCAGGTTAGGTAGATGGGCACTTCAGATTCCAATTAACAACTTGAAACCGATTATTTTCCAGGCAAATGTAACGTTGTGTCTGATATGATTGCAATGATAAAGAAACTTTCAAATCTATTGTTATTAATGCATATTGTTATAAAACTATTGTTATTAATGCCGCTTCAACAACAACAACTTAGAAGGAAATATTTGATCAAGATCATAGTCAACAAAAGTGTTAATTTTGTAAATTAGATGGAAAGGGAGTACGTCTTAAATCAGGGAGTACTCTACAGCTTCTCTCCACACTGAAGAGGAAGAGGCTCAGTTAGTAAACCCATCTCATGAAAAAGAAACATTTTTAAAACTCCACTATGATGCGCCCACAGATGCACATTACGAAGTTCATGGGACCCTTTTTTGAATATCATTCAGATATTATTGGACAGACATGAGAAAATATATTACCAGTTGAGTCAAAAATTGTGAGGAATGCATCAGATCTAAGGCAACGAACCAGAAACCTGCTGGTCTATTATAGACACCTGAACAAGTTAAAAGATTTGAAAGCTTAGCTAATTATCTTTTTGGGCCATGACTAGAAACGAGTGAAAGTAGGAAGTTTATCTTCATTCACAACAAAAACGGGCAGAATTATTCCCATTAAAGGAAGATACTGCTAAAGAATGTGCATAAACACAACTACTAAATGAAGTTTTCTCAAAAATTGAATTACCATGTCATCTAATAAGTGACAATGGCACACAATTAATTAGTGAAATCACTAAACAATTGTGTTATGCAGTAAACATCAATCAAATTCTAGTTCCTGCTTACCATCTTCAAGCAAATCAGGTTTAATGTAAAAACAGTGGTTTGAAGCCTCGCTTGGAAATCATGGTAAGTAACAACCATACCTTATGGATTAAGAAATTACCAGCTATTAGGTTTAAAATGGACACGTCAAAATGCGAAACTACTAGATGCACTTCAGCATTACCTACTTTCCCAGAGACTTTAGACGACGACACTACTAATTTGTTGTCTATTATTCATAATAATTTTGTTCCAGAATTTACTTCTTATTTAAAACGTTTTAAGAGATTTATGTCAAAAATTAAAGAAAATATCGAGAAAAGTTGTAAAAAGTATATACAGACAAACCGCAAAAACCAAACCCTATTTATAAAACTTGATGATTTAGTTAGGGCAAAGCTTCAATATAAAGTAAAGCACGGTAAAAGTGCAAAGTTGATGCTGAGGAAAGATGTACCTTACACCTTTTTATTCCAGAAATTACCTTCATCCTTCGTAATTGCTAGTTATGACAAACCTGATGAAGGTTGTTTGGAAGTGCATACCATGCATCATCTCTTACACTTTTTCGAAATGTTACACAGAATCTATCTCCTTTGACACCTTTAAGGGAAAAAAAGGTAGACCTAACAAAAGAAACTCCTAATTCTAATGTAAATCCTGGGAAAAATGTAAAAATATCCAAGATAACACTACATCATCGAAACAGTCTTAGGCGGCATAAGTAGAGAAAGTAACTGTTAAATAACTCTGCCATCTCTTTAAATAGACAAAGATAGCATTACCTTATTAACAATTAATAAATAAATGTAACAGAATAATTAATAACTGTTACTGAAAATCGTCTCATTTTCATCTGCCTCATAATGAAGTTATAAAGAATCTCACCCCTCTACAATACATAAATTAAGAATGTAACAGAGCATTTTTATTCGACATAAGTCGCTCGACCAAACTGCCAAGATCATAATAAAGTTTTATTCTTTTTTTATTCTGAAACAGTGTTAAAGTGAAATTACAAGAACTGATTTCAAACACATAGATAACTCCTTCCCTAGAATCTCTGAAGAAATAGCAAACGATATTTGGTATAGCATTTACAAAAAGGAAGAAAGAAAGCTTTGGTTTATTTTTCCCTCTGAAAATGATTTTTGTTCAAGAAATTCCAAATTTATTTCTGAGTAAACAGAATCGATAGATAATGTCCAAAATATTTCTCAGAAAAAAAAAGGATTTAATTATAAAAGAAGTTTTTAAGAAGATTCCTTGTTAAATTACTCCGTCTTATCCTTCATACACATAGAAAAGAGTAATACATCTAGTAAAAGTAGTATATTGAAATGGACAGTGATTTATATTTGAATATATTAAGTAGGCGATTAGTTCATTCATTTAAATAAAGTTCGGCTTCAATACTTAAAAAAAAAAGGCAATGAAGCCTTAAAGGAATTTTAGGGCAATATTCTGTGAAATATTAAATTTGTAATTATTAGTAAAATTAATTCTGACATGGATCAGGTCACTTAAAGTTAAATAGTCTACTTTTGAAGTTTACTCTAAGCTGTAAAAGATCTTTCCATATTAAATTTCTTCTAAATTATTAAGAAAAAAAAAGTTATATCTGTCACAGAATCATGTCTATGAATTACAAAGAAATACAGCTAATAGATTCCTCAAAATTCAGATTAATAATAAATGAGACTTAACTGCTAGATAGAAATGCTCAAACATAAATTACTTTTCAGCTAATAAAGATAATGGAAAATAAAAACATTTCCAAACTATGTGACATATTTAAGCTGCCTCACAGACGATGTCCGGAATATCTCTTCTATATTAATGTTAAAAAAAGTTTTAATAAATTTATGGCAAAAAGAAATGAGCATTTTTTAAATATACAAACTCTTAAATATACATGCAACAGACGAAAGCATATCTCAGAGTTTCATTCAATACTTTTGTAAAAAGTATGTCAAATATTTATTGAATATGGGTTGAGTTTACAAATGACAAATTTTAATATTTCAACAAAACTGATAATTTACAATTTAAGCAAGATATTTTCCCTTCATATAAACTCTACATTTTAGTTCTTCAAAGAATTTTAAACTCCTTTACTATTCATTGGAATATATTATTATTTAATAAAAGCTTTTTAACATTTATCATGAAATAAGTCATTCATCAAATTTGTTAAGAAATGTTGAGCAATATCAGTATGTATGAAGAGTAATGCGATTAAAAATAAATATTAAATTCTTGAAACGCCAACAAAATATTTTTCTTAGGATGGATTAGGATTAGGAATTTCTTAGGATATTTATAAAAAATATCTGTTTTTGAGATGAGGTAATTACAAAGTCAAAAAGCAACATCATAATTGTTTGTAATATCACACAAAAGTTTAAATTGTTTTAAAACACAAATTAGCTTACCCATATGTCACATTTCCCAGGAAAGAATCTTTCTGGTACTCGCAATGCATAGAAAAGGGCACCTGTTATGTATAGCATTCCCATTAAACACAGCCAACCAAATGAGGCTTGATAAACTGCACGAAACCATCCTTCTGCAATTAAATAATGTACAGCAGGAACAACACCACTAAGACCAAAGCCCATGAATACACCTAGAAGGTTTTAAAAGAATTATCACTTACAAAACAATATTATACAAAATAAAAAAAAATTAAAAGAAAAAAAAAAGAGCTAAAGAAAATTAATATAAGCATGATATAACAACAGCTAATAAATAGTTTTAGTTTAGGGAAAGAGTAATTATCTCATGCATGGGCAGAACTAACACTGTAAAGAATGATACAAAATTTAACTTGGATGTGTTTTAATAAGAATTTCAGGATTATTAAGCAAAATTTTAACAAGAGCCCTTTCCTGTAAATCTAACTAATAAATTTGGAAAATTTAAACTTTGAATAAGATTCATTGATAGAAATGCCTAATATCAATATAATTTGACAACATTTTTTCAATAAGATATATATTTGTATTAAACAAAAATAAAGCTAATTATAAAACCATTTTCTTCACTTCCATGTATTAGAAGATCAAAAAATATTTTCAATACTGCTGCCAGCTTTAAATATTATTCTAAGTCATAAGGTATATTATTTGCACACTAGTTAATAGAAAATATTTGAGGTATACGCAACAATTAAAATTTGGTCAAACTTTTTTTAATGACAATGTAAGTGAAAAGGAGGCTAAAGAAGGAGATAATTGATACACTGCAAGTATTACATTTTTTTTTTTTCAATTCAAACCACACATAACCCTTCACCCTTCAACCTTAATACTTACAATCTTATCACTTACTTCATACACAAATTTTCAAGGACGTCTCTTGAGTACTACCTCCAATACATCAAATAATAAAACAAAACATTTTATGCAATAATACTCTAATGCCAATTTAAAAAAATGAAATTTCCCTTCAAGTAAAATAGGAAACTACATACCAATACAAAGTTTATATATCTGTTTGAAATGACTAGCAATTATTTTTTAGATGCAAAGCTTTCATTAAGACTACTATAATTATGGTACATCAAATTAGTAAAATTTATAACTGAGAAATAAATTTAGATATAAAGATAATTTTAAAAATTTAAAGTAAACTGTTTACAAATAATATCTTTGAACGGGCAGACTTATGAATAAAAATAACACAAAGAAAATTTAAAAAACGGCGGAAAAAATAAGAAAGGATGTCAACGACAGTTTTAGAAAGTAAAATATAGCTTTTATCAATACTATACACCAGGGTTCCCATTCTTATTTTTTTAAAAATAATAAGTTAAGGACCCTTCAATGACCATTTTAAGAAAATTCAAAACAAATAATATTACATATTTTACACATAAAAATGAAAGTAAGTTTAAAACAAAGATTTTTACCATTAACATTCCAATCCACTACTACATTCATGCTTAATACTTCTTAACGCTCACAAGAACTTCAAAAAAATCTATTATGCTCATCTTGCAATTTAAGCCAATACATATAGTTCAAAAGGATTTTGAAGACCACAATGCAAGTGCTCTCAGACGTTAATCCCCACACGATTACAACAAAATGTTAACTGCAACAAAGCTCATTTTATAAACTCATCAACTGAAAAAAATTAATTAAAAAATATTAATACCACAAAAATCTCAAAAAATGCTTTTAATTATTGCTTAGCAGAATGAAGAGAAAAAAAAGCGAGAGACAGATACAAATAATAATAATAAAAATCTTTACTTACATTTAAACAAAGGATTTAAAAGTTGAGTGCCATTAAAATATTTTAAATTTACATTTTAAGTTGCTCTGTTAAAATCCCAATTCCTAAAATTATTATTTCTGCTATATACAGAAGATATATTCTTTTCTTCCCTTTTAATTAGTTTGTACACAGACTTTTACAATATATAGAAACAGTCTCTCCAATATTCACTCTTTCTGATTTTACATTCCTTAGTTCATATGTACTTCATTTCCGTTTCTCAGTCTTTTTCTCATTTTGAGATTGTAATCTTTACTCTTCCATGTTTTTCACACTTTCAGAAAGAATAGTTTTTCATATAATTCATTTGTGGTTTGAAAATTTTCTACTTCATTACATATTTTCAGTTAAACTAAAGCAAACGTTTTTCAAAATATGGCTCTTTTTTAAAATTCTTAACCACAATATTTTTAATTAAGGAATATACTTTTTCAAAATTGACTTGGGCATGTGATAATATCGTAAAAATTTTAATTACCTCCCATAATTTCTGATAAGACTTTAGTCCTTTTAGATATTTTGATAAAATTTTATCAATACGATTCTTGGACAATTTAAATTTCTCAAATGCCACTGGATTGCAAGCCATATCATTTAAAAAGTTGTTTAATTTCATTAAAAAAGAATTTTTTTCTTCTTTGGAGTCACAATTTATAAGGACAGAAAGAACGGTTACCATCAGGTTATAGTAAGAATTGGCTGGTTTAACTTTTCTAATCGGTTCTAAATAATTGATACTCCAGGCAAGTGCACAGTTGACAGAGAAACAAAAAAGTAGGAATGAAAGTACATAAAGAAATAACAGTCATATTTTAAATCTCTTGGCTGAATTACTCCATTTTTTTTTCTGATCAGACAATTTGAAGTCGTTTTAGCGTTCTCTTGCCAATTTATACAGTACTAACTTAATTGATATCGGCATATGAATCTTTGTTACGAATCGGCATACCAATGTTAGGCATTCAAGAATATAATTTCGAACAGCAAACGACCATCACTTATAATACTTATGCCGAAAATAGGCAGCCCCTTTCATAAGTGTCAGATAATTTTGGTTAATGATACGAAAATCTTCAGTTTGATTTATAAGGTGAGATCTTTACTAAAATTTTCAATATGCATATAGGATTGAAATTTCAGTGGAAGAAATTTACACTTTTCACGACTCTCAATATACGACAGGTATATTACTCATTCAGAAGCAACTGTAACCCCTAGCCACATTGTTCTGTGAGAATAAAAAAAAAGGGGGGGACAGGATAAATAGGGAAAATTTTAGACAATATTCCTTTGGCTGGTAAATAATTAATACACTAGATAAAAAGCCAATATTCCATGAGGATACAAATTCGCTATGTCTTAATGAATTGTTGACATTATGAATGCCGCAATTACACATTTTTATGAATAATGTTCAAAAAATATTTTAACATTTTGTCATTCAATAAAGTAAACCACCAACTTATCGATGGATCACACATTGGAATAGATAAAACATTCTCAAATGCAATTTTTCTATATAATTACGAAACTCTACTTAAACATCTTCGGTTGTAAAATGTTTTGGGCATTTAGATTTATTCCCTCTTCTTTTTTCTGGGTGGAGAGGAGAGGATAATTTCAAATTCTAAAGTGGAATATGTAAATCCATTTTCTTCATTTACAAACATTTATTGAATGAAAATTTTAAGACTTTTGTAATAGTAAACATCACAATAAGTCAGATTTTTAGTGTACGTTCTAACGAGTAGCTCCGAGATGACACTTTGTCCAAAGTTAGTTAATGACAGTGTTCACTCTATGTTGATATTTCCGTCATTATAATAAAATATGTCTTAATGTTTAGTTATTTGTGTGCTTACACCTAACATTTAACTATTGTTCATAGATTACATATATGAAGCACCATACTAATAAACGCATTTGGGTTATTCCAATGAGACTGGGAGAAAGTTATTGATATTTCCTTGTTATACAATTTTGAATGTTACTTATTCTGAGTTTCGTATTATATTTTAAACAATAAAAATTATACCTTTTAAGTGATAACTTAGACAGTTACAATAGCAAATATTTATTCATATGTATTGTAAGAGATTTTAATTTAGTCAAAATTTGTTAAGAAAATAAAGTTATTACAAACTTATATTTACTGATGTATGTATTTGCTCATTTATCGTTAATAGTATTTGTATTATCATATATATACAATTTTTCTTACATGCTGAATTCCTATATCGATGTTTGAACATTTTGTGATATTGCATACAATATAAAGGAATTATTTTTACATAATTGTAGGTATAATATATATATTTTTTATGTTATTGAAATTGAAAACAATCTTTATGTTACAATCGCAATATCGTAAGTAAAACCGCATTGAAAGCTAGTGCTAGAATATTGTAACTGTATGTCCAATAGCCTCATTTCACACAAATTAAGTACATACTGATAGTATTAAACTTAATAATATATCAAATAACTTGATATGATATATAAGCTTAGCACAATTTATTAAAATATTTGCAGTAAAGATATACATGTTTTTTTTTTTCGTTTTTTTTACATTTTGAAGAGGTGTATTCATTCAATAAAGATTAATTCACAACCTTCAAGTTTCAAGAATTAAGTTTTTATTATTCAGTAATATTCTTTTAATATAATTTAAATAAATTGAACACTCCTCTACCATTAAATCAAATAAGATATAAATATATACCACAATACTATCAGTAAAAACTTCATAATTTGTCATTTACAAAAAGACATTTTACCCAAAATGCACATTTGCTGACATTTTAATATGAAATTCAGAACTTACAAATCATAAACAACTTAAAATATATTAAATAATGTGTAACCGATTTAAAATAATAATTTCAAATTAGTTAAATTTGCTGTTACAGAGTTTTAGAGATAAAAATTATGAATAAGTGTAGCAATGCAAAAAGGCATATACTGTAAAACAATATACAAATAAAAAATAAAAGCTTATAGGGAAATTAAAACAGCAGCAAATAAAGATCTAACAGTTGATAAAAAGTAGCGATTGTAGTTGACCAAATTTCACTGTTGGATATCATAAATGAAATGTGAAAACATTTAAAACAAGTACAATAACAAATCAAAGTTAACTCAATCTAGAAGAAATACATTTTGAAAGAATAAGTAAATATTGAGAATACTAGTGCATATAGAATATAATTAACTGGAAATATTGAAAAAGATTAAATGATCAAAAGACTGATAAAGGTTTCTATTAGTTGTTAGTTACCTGGAGAAGAAACAGAATTAAAAATGTACCTAGAACAACACAGAGAATAACCAATGTATTTATTTTCCAGATAAAAAATGTTTCAAGGCAAAATGGCATTCAGCAATGGATGTTTGTTACTCATTTTCAACAATTAAAAATATGAAAATGCATAAATGGATTTTTTACCTCTTTAATGCAATTAATACCTAATGTAAATTAAATTTAATATAAACAATAGCTTAAACAAGCATGTTTAAGCAAGCATGCAATATTTTATAGAACTTTATAGAATTTGCAGCTGCATGTAGGAGTACTGAACAAAATCTCTAATCATTAAGCAGTACATATTGAGCTTCCATAAAGATTTATATTAAATAAGCATGAGTTTCAAGCAGTAAATGGTTAATATGTTACTTCTTTTAGCACAAACTACAAATAATTGATAGTAAAAATTGTTAAATGCCTTAAATATAAAAGCATACATGTGCAATAATAATAATATATATTATGGGAATAATATCTGTATTTAGCTCATTATAAGCATTTCAGCAATAAATAATTGATTTTAAGACAATATTTACCAGAAATTATTAAAATTTCCACGTACTGAAATGTTTAGAAAATAATAATCTTAATACTTAATATTCTTGCACATAAGAATTGAATAAATATGAACATTCATTTTATGGAACATAATATCAATTTATGCATTCATCAGCAGATGTTTGGTGCATTTGTAGGTTACATGTAAGCACTAAGCTTATGATAAGAATATGATTTTTTAAGTAAGAAACAAGGATTTATTACGTAAATTTGGCATTCGTTAAATGAAAGTGAGGAAAGGGGAAAAAAGCATATTATTTTGAAAATCTACAACTGCTCATTTTATATACATACATTTTAAAGAGCAGCTTAAGGTTTTGAATTCTCGACAAATAAAAATAAATTCACATTTTTTCCTGTTATTTAACTAAGTATTACAAATTTAAGTTTCAAAGGAGGATCTTCACAGACAGAAAAGATTGCACTAGTATTTATCAACAAAATTTTATAGCATTTATCATTAAGATCTTCAAGGTTAATAAATTTTATTTATAAATTTTTACCCCCCCCCCTCATTTTGCCACTCTAATGAGCTATGTGTATCGCTTTGCAAATTTAACTCTTATACTTAGAACTTAGAGTATCTTGTGAACTTTTGGGTCATTTTTAATGTCAGATGGCACATAATGTTGTACCGGTTCGCCAGCGTTTTAACAACAAAGTCGTTCCCCACTCAAAGAATGAAATTAGGCAAAACTGAAACCAGCTAAATATGCTTTCCGGCACAGATTCGCTAAACGCCTTGTATGAACACACCCAACTTGCTGTTAATCCAGTCCACCACAACCGTCCCGTATGAATGCACATTTAAATAAAATTCCTTTAAAAAATTCCATTACGGCAATGGTGTTCTTTTGTCCCACACTATGCTCTAAGATTATATAAGATGCGCTGCAATAATATAGAAAAGCCTAGAGTAAGGACGAGTTATCTCAGTCCTCGTACATAGAGAATACTCCTGGAAGATGAATTATCACATATCTCAAGATGAAAGTGTTAAAATATGCAGCAATGTTAAATAAAATCAAGTAAAATCCTTTTGAAAAATCATTTTGGCAATCTTACTGTCTCCCTTTCATGGATCGAATTTGAAATCATATAAGAATTATATGAGTAATAACTTTTCACTGAATTCCATGATAAATTCAGTTTTGCATCTAAGCGCAATAAAGATACAAAGAATGATGTTATACTATTATTTCTAGCTGCAGGTAATATTAAAGAATCCTTGGTAATTGTGGCTGCAACCCTGTATTATTAGAGAAACGATTAGTGAATGGTAGTGCTTTCACACAAATATCATTTTGCTGTTGGTGAAAACCTCAATGAGAAATTAAATAGCCGAGTGTTTTTCCCTTCTTTACCCAAAAATAATGGATGCACATTTCGTTGACTTTTAAAAAACACAATGAAAAAAAAAAAGAGGTGGGGAGCACATTTCTGGGGTCCCAAGTAAAGATAAATAAAATTCATGAAGTTTTCAAGAATCATGGGAACCCTGTATACATGCTACACTACAGTTTTCATTCACAATGCTTTCAAAATAAATAAATAAAAAATCAATCCTTTGTACTCCATGTTCTGAAAATAAGAGTTGTAAGTACAAGAGAAATAATCAAGAACTCAACATAAGATTTGTAGATTGAAAAGTCTAAACTACATCATATTTTACTACACAACAGACCAATTTTCTGTCGCTTGCTATTTAAAGAAATTAAAATTGCTATTCATATTTAATACATACCTGTTCTTAAGCAATAACTTGATTTTTTTTTTTTTAAGATTGCGACTTAGAAGCATCCATATAATAATCAGAATATATTCAAATAAGCAAGGGAAATAAATGAGGACATTAATCTACTTAGGAAATCTAAAGAATGAATCTTCTACTAAGCTTTCAGTAATCATTTAGATGCAAGTGCATTTTTAAAGCATAAAACTCTTGATCATGAAATTACAACCCAGCTGAAGAGCTAAAAATATTTTTAATGTAAAATAATGAAGTCCTAAGCTGAAGAAAATTAAAATGAAATAATTTTCTATGCCTTTGCAATGTTTAATTTTTTAAGCAAGCAAAAAGCAAAAATATGCACAAATCTACTTCCTTTTGAAAATGTCTGTGCAAATAAGGTGGGAAAAAGAGGAATGAGGCAAATGGAAAAGAATTTTCTGTCTTATCAATAATACTGATTAACTTACCAGCTCTTACTGAGCGAAATCTTGGTTCACTAAATTTATCCCATAATGAAACAATAATAGCAGCTGTTCCCAAGACTATCACAAGAACCAAATATATAAGCTTTGGTTGAAAATTACAATAAAATCCATAATACAGCCACGGCACGAAAGATCCAATAATTAAAAAAGCAATTCCACAATAGTCTAACCTGTAGTGGAAAAAGATACAAACACAAATGTAATTAACAATGCAATTGAATATACAGAAAACAAAAATCAGGCAGTATACTTTTGAAAATAAAAATCCATACCAGCATATTAAAAGCATATCAGGAGATAAAGTTTAAAGTAATCATAATATAATAAACTGAAAATAGTGTATGGATTATAATAAGAGCAACAATTATCTTTTTTCATCTAAAGGGAGAGTCGAAATAGTTACATCTTAAAACAGAGAACTGGATATTTGCTCAAAATTTAAAGGCTAACAGATCCGAAAATATTCCTATTAATTAGAAACATTTCAAGCTTCAAAAATATTCATCTATGAGATTGAAATTCCCAGAAGTTTAAATCTTTTTCTTCTTTTTTTACAATTTCAATCAGCTTAAAATGATCCAAATCAGATAATTTTTGTATAATACCATTAATGTTAACTATTGCAATCCATTATCCAATAGATACATTGTTACTTAATTTATTTCTTTCCCACATATTTAAATTTAATAAGCATTAAAAAAATCAAAAACTAAACAGTACTCCAACATAAAGTTAAGGTAAAATATTAATTGCAAATTAAATTTAGAAACAAGTTAGAAGACTTTAAGCTTTTTTTAAATGTAATTTTTCATTAACTGAAAGTAAATTCAGTTTTACAAACAGATAAAACCATATTCACTCCTTTCCCAAATTATTAGAACATTAAAAGATCAGAGCTACCAAGTACCAGATAAGGAGCTTGTGTACAATGTTAATGTTACTTTAAATGTGTTAATTTCCTCTGCTATCAGTACAGAAAATATATCACATACATTAGAGTCTCATTCAAAATCAAATTGCTGCAGAAGATTTTGATGAACTGTATTTACATATTATTTATTCTCTATATCATGAAAAATAATTTTTTCATTTCGATCTTTTCTTTTTTCTCTTCATAATTTTTGCAACGTTTTGTAACTTTTTATCATTTGAAATTTAGCAAAATCGGCTGACGTGAAAAATGGCAGCATAAGAAATGCTGAAAATAGGTAATGATCTGTTTTAATTCCTCCCTGATGAAATAAATAAATAAATATCCTACAAGAACATGACATACTAAAGAGTATCATGAAATATAATGAAGACACTACAGTCAGTGAAGATAATTATGAAGTAGTTATGAAAAACTTTTTACAAAATTAAATGGTAATAACATTTAATACAACATAAAAGAAATTACATATAATTTCATGAAAATGCCGCAAATGATGCATTTCAATCTTTAAAGAAGTAGGCAAATTTTCACGATAGATGTGTTTAAATGAGTATAAAACAAGAATATAGACTTCTTTCTAACTTATATAGACTTCTTTTCTTTTTCTTCTTCTAAAACAAGAATATAGAATATAGACTAGAAGTGTAAGTCAATAAAATTGATAGATAAGCACCAGTCTCTGTTTTTTCTTGTCCTTAAAATTTAGATTGTTAATTTCTAAGAAGTTTTTAAATGGAATGGTGAGACATCATTAAATACTGAGTTGACTTCAAATTAAATAAAGATCTACATTATTTCTGCTAAATTGCTCTAAATACATTGCTTGAAAATAAAACTACCGTTTTTTTTTTTAAATTACTGATCAGAAATACACATTTAGGATTTTTAATATTAAGATATCTTAGGAAAATCACATCTACAAATAAAAACTCACAAATGAACAATATTGGTGAATTTAAGTGAGATCGAATTTTTGATTGGCGAGAAAATCAGCAAAACTTAATTACTACTATTAATATTAAGAAATACGGTTTCCAGAATAAGCAATTATACAATTATGTCGCAAAGGTAGCAGTAACCAACATAAGTTTCTTATGATGAGGATAAAAAAAAAACTGATGCTCCTTACATATTTTCAATGACAGAAAACGGTGTAATTTACAAGACAATTTAACCAATACATAACAGAAATGAGATTACTTCACAAGTGCTTAAATACTAAACATCAAATGGATAGCAAGACTCATTTGCAACTTTATATATATATAAAATCATCTCATTAGTTATTGTGACGAATGTAGTTGATAAATAACACAAGCTCAAAACTCAAATACATGAAAGTAAAAATTATCTTTTTCCAAGCCTTTCTATCACCTAATTGAGTTTTTAAAAAAATTATAATGACTCTTTTATATTTTTTCCACAAAATTCTCATTATGCTAAATTGCTTTAAATGCTCTTATATTTTCATATAACACACATTGTATATACTAACAATTAAAACACAATACTATTGAAATAATTACCAGGTATCTACTCTGATTGCACATATTCAATTTTTTAAATGAGTTTATACTCTTAATTGGAAAAGTGTTTTAAACGACAGTGATTATATTTTGTTTTCATAAAATAAATATACTTCTGTAAAAATTACGAATTTTTTTATGTATTTCTTTACACCTGTTAGTCACCTTTAATAAAATATTCTTGGTACACAAATATAAATATATACAAAAAAGTTCACTTTTCTTCAACTAAATCTGGACAAATTATAAAACTTTTGAAATCATCATTTTAAAACTAATAACAATTTTAAAACAAATCCACTGACTGGAAGATCTTCTTTATGGCATCTACTGATATTATCTAATGAATTGATATTCCAAGCGCCATAACTTGATCTGGTTTGATTACAGAGGTGTGGTTTGTTTAAAAACTTAATGTGCCAAAAATATTATATTAAAAATGGACGAACATGGAACATTAGAAGTATGAAAGAACTGTTTATAAATTAATATTTCATAATTTTTTCAGCGGTTTATTTAATTGTTCAAATACATAATTCTTTGTGCCATTTAAATCATTTTTTTTTTTCATTAGCAACTATGGGTTTCGCTAAAGATTTTAAGGTTAGCCATATGGCCACAACTATAGTGAACATCACATAAACATTTTTGAAAACAGTACTTAGTTCTTAACACCGTTTTAGTGCTTTAAATTTTCAAAATGAATATAAGTTCAAAATTAAGATTTCATTATAATAATTTCACTAAAGAGATCATAAAATATTTCAATATGCATTAGAAAAAAAAAGGATCTGATCAATTGATATTCAGAAACTTCGATAAACTTTTTAATTTAAATATTTTAACAGCAGTCCAATATTATCTCAAATAATCATGACATACTTTTCTCACTTTCACAGAATCACATTTGCAGATGTTGCAGAAATATTTTTTACTTACTCTTCATTTGTTTCTGTAGCTTTGCTTGTGCTTTTCATTTTCTTTCAGGAAACTAAGTTATACACATTTTTAATGTAATCGTCCGTACCTTGACAATGGATTAAAAAGAGGTTAACTACAGACAAGTGTTTTCTTTTTCTTTGCGCAAATTTCATTCTGATCAATAGAAAGATTTCTTGTTTAGATTAAATTTATTGATATAGGACATTTACGTCAGATAATAATAAAGAAATGAAAAAGTAGAATATAACATCATATTTTCCTGTCGAAGAAATAAGGAGATGTGAAGCATTTTTCTGAAATCTAGCATTTAATAGTTGAGTTTTCAATAAACAGTTCAAATCCATAAGTTTTAAGTTTGCTTTTGTTTTACATGTAATATAATTTATATAATGTAAGATCAACACACACACACACACACACACACACACACACACACACACACACACA
>JAOUZG010047704.1:4664467-4677335 GCA_026289955.1 Argiope argentata | reverse complement strand
ACACACACACACACACACACACACACACACACACACACACACACACACATATATATATGGAAAAATTCAAACTTGATAACAGATACAGGAGTATTGTTTCTACAAAAATCTTGTTATCTTCAGAAATAATACAAAAATATCGCACTTGTTACACTGAACACAAATGAAACAAACTTTTAGCTCTGGTGTTTAAGATGTATTTCCGCGTATATCGTACCTAAATTAAGTAGGTATTTTTTTACACTCGGCAGACAAATAAGACGGTGAAATTGCTTTGAATAAAACAATACAAACATAGAACCAAATTTTAATCTAAATGATATAAAAAGTGAACAGAAAAGTAATGATAAAACGACAAAGAGCATAAGTCCCCTATTTTTTCGATATTAATATATTAAATTGTTATATGACTGCAAAATGAGACCCCATTTTATTTTAGCATCAAGGAATGATGGGACATCAGACATAATACACAGTATTTATAACGGCACAAAATATGCTCCATAAGGAGTGGTTCATGTATGCACCTCTGCATAAATAGAAACATACATACTCAGCAATGGGCTCATTAAACAAACATACTTAAAAGGTAAAAACAATGTTTAGTCTTTAACAATGTTTAGTACAGACTATGAAATCTAAATAAGTGTCACTTTAATATGCAATGCTTAAATTAATATAAATTAAGATTAAGTATGACTGAAATGTGAATTCATGAAAACGTAGAACATGAATTTGAAAATGCAAATTAAATGACGTAAAGAGTTCAAAATGTGTTATATTTAGCAACCACAGTATCATTAAAATTGCTATCTATTCAATAAGTTCATCATTTCAATAATTTTTTTAAATACATGTACCCTGGTAAATCCAATTAAGAAGTGAAACAACATACTAAAAAGATCATTCTATAAATGCAAATTAAATAAAAAAAAAACAAAATTGATAATTTTCAGAGCAGAATTAGAAAATATTACACAAAACATAAGTGAATTCTCAAAATTTTTACTATATCTAGCATTCAGTTATATATCACCCAAAACAGTTTATTTCCTTTTTAATATTTAAATGCATGTAGATATGAACCAACTTATATTAAAGTATTGGAAAGGATAATTTTTTCTTTTTAAGTTAACAATCAAACTCTCCCTTGATAACTTACTCTTATTTCTGATTCATTAACAGAAACACAAAATTTTTATAATCAATGGAGGTTGTATCCAAATAGATGAATCAATTCTTCCCTCTGAATACATCAGTTTTAAAAAATATGAATTTTCAACCAAAAAATTATAAATTCTATAAAATTATATTTAAAATTTATATGCATTAATTATATGACTAGATGAGATGAAAAATCTGGTAAATAACTTCTTTCAAAAGTTGAAACACATTACTTTCATATATAGAGAGAGAGATATAATTTTTGGTAACACTGTAATAAAAAAGGAATGCCACAGAGGTAAAAATGGAATGTATTTTAATTTAATATCCTGATACAGATACTTTTAATTATAAAAGAACTAATATACATCATGCAAGTAAAGTAACAATGTTTCAATACGGTCCAGGATCACATATTTGCCAGTAGATTACATATTTCAAGCTTAAAGGACATAGTAATAGTATGACTGCTAGAACTATCATATAATAAGAATGAGTAGGGATGTTATGATGATGACATCCTTACTAACCTATATTTTAACATCATTGCTTTATAAAGGACAGCTTATTTGTTTCATTTTCACAATTAATATAGTCTTTATTTATATTCAGCATCTTAAATATCTTTCAAGAATGATAGAAATTATGTATTATAATTTAAAGTTTAATTTTAATCATTTAAATTTTTTTAATAATTGAAAATGACTGATTTTTATAGTTTAATTTGACATAAATTACATTTTAATCTTTAAAAAATGTGTATAGGAAATTCTAAATTTTTTTTACCAATATAGTAATGATAACTCTCGTATATTATACCTCACAAAATTATTTCAAAAAAAAAAACTTTAATTAAAAAGAGGTTTAAAAGGTTTCAGGAGCCATCTTATAATGTTAATTTCCAGAATCATTCTTATGAAATGTATTCATACAGAAGTTTAGAGTCTTAATGTTTTGCTCCCTGCAAAACTCGATAAAATCCAGCTATCTTGGGTGAAGGATAAGATTGATAATCAGAAGAATACTTTTATTATTCTCATGTTGCTAATTTTGAGTTTTAGTCAAGTGACATCTCTATCTTTTCAAAAGGAAAAGAATACATCCCTAGTTCAATACGTGAGCTAATTTCAATTCAAACCTTTACTTTCAACCACAATACTAAAAATAAGATGAAAATTATTAACAACTGAATAAATTTTAGACTATTTAATATTATTGGATTATGAATCTGCTGATAATGAAACAGAAATGGTAATAATGTCACTTGATCTGGATATAGTCACTGATAAAAAAGAAATTTATTATACCTGCACCAGAACACTGCATGTGGTCTTACTAATTTTGGCAAAAAGTTTCCAGAAGACACAGCTGGAAGAATCGAAGTTCTAAAAGAATTAAATATTGATGAAGAAATAAATATCCCAACAACAAAATGGTCTAATTGCAGCCTAAATTTTTATCAGTTCCTGAATTGTTTTGTAACAAACATTATCAAGAAATAGTGAAAATAATTATAGGAAAATCACCTACAAAAATTGTTGGGAAAAGACTTGGAAAATATAACAGAAAAAAAAAAACACCTAAGATATTTATCTGAAAATAGAGAAGTCAAAGCAATTTTTGGATTTATTATTCTAATGTGGATATAATATTTTGTAAAGAATATATTTTGTGAAAATGCCCCTGATAATGGAATAACACTTATTGGTCAAACAATGTCAAAGAAAAAACAATAATATTCTGATATCAAGAAGCATACTTCATAATAATACTATATTGATGTATGATATTAATGTTATTAAATTCATTCAAATTTTAAAAATTACTAAATGAAACTTACAATAATTTAATGTATTTCCCAAACATTTAAATATTGATGAAAGAATGATACACTATTATGGGAAAGAGTATGAAAGAGAAACCCGTAAAACCTATACACAAGCTCAGGATATTCTTAACTTTCAATGGGTATTATTTTAATATTATCCAATAACAAGGAGCACAGAGAAAGTTTATATCTGACAGTCATAATAAGACTACGAAAATAAATAAAACATAATTCCAAACCATTGCTGTAAATTTGCTGTCTGCTGTTGAAACTAAAGCGAAGTGCAAAGTTTCAATGGATAATTTTCTCACATTGTATGACTATTTTTTTGTTTGGCTCAGAAGCAAGAGCTTCTTGCTTACATGAACAGTTATGCAGAATAAAACGACAAAATGCTCTTTAAAATCATCTAAAATATTGACGAAAATGGATTGTGGAAGATCAATATAAAAAAATTGAATCTAGCTTGTTTGAAATCACGCATAAAAAATCTAAATGAGAAATAATGCCAATGCTTGCATAAAAAATCTAAATGAGAAATAATGCCAATGCTTGCTTAAAACCTATACAAAAAAATCTAAAATTGCTTGCTCAAAATATTAAATAAGACTTTGTCAAATGTTTGCTACCATTTCATGCAAGCAAAGTTATTAGCTTGAAAAGCATGTAATAGTAAATAGGATCATCGTCCTATATAGAGGCCACTTTGTAAAAAGAAAACCAATAAAATTTTGTTGATTTTTTTATTTCTTATTTTTCTTAATATGTCATTACAATAACACTAAGGCTTTTTTTAGTGAAAATTTTAATTTTTCTCTTTGTGCAGTAAGATATGGGTTAAAGAATACATTTTTGCAATATTAACTTGACTAATAACAAGGATAAATGTTTTAGACACCAGAAATCTGCAACTTTAACACTAAAATTTAATTTCATAAAAAAAGCAAATATTTTATATGATCCTTTCAACAAACAGCAATGAATAATTAAGGTAAAGATTTGTACTTCAAATTGTCTCTAGTAAGAATAATTAAATTTCTATGACAATAAACTATTAGAAATACAATAATAAGCACATAGTTAAATATATCTTAACAAACAAATCATATTTTTAAAAACACAAAGCAAATATTAACCTCTGTTCCTATATATTGTAAAAATACTTTCCTTCACACTGAATATACTGTTAATATATGCTGTAAATAAGCAGTAAAAAAATCACCAATCTCATAAAATTTAATAATTCTTTAATAATCTAAATGTATTACTCTACCAAATATTTATATAATTCTTTGATCCTAAGAACAAAACAATTGTAAAAGAAATCACAACCACCACCAAAACATATTACTGAGCCATTCTGATACGATTTATTCTAAGCAATTTATGCCAAGTTATTTCTCTATGATACAGCTGCAATTTTCCAACAATATTTTGTTTTTGAAGGTGGATATTTTCCAGCTTCAGTGGACTTCTGATTTTAAAGTGAAGAGTAATAAATCATTTCATTTGCATAATTTGATTTATTATATACTTGTAGTTCATATAGAATGATATAGAATTATAACTAACATAGTTGTTTAGATGTAGTAACTTGTAATGACAGAGTTATCAACTATAGGTATTTAAAAGAATCCTATTAGATAAAATACTAAAAACAGCTTAGTTGATATCATTGGATCTTTTCCAACAGAAGATTACACATAGAATATACTTTCCAATATCTTAATATTTCACTTATTAAATAAAAATAATCCATTTTACATTAATTATTTATTGAATTATATTAACATAGTTTTAAAACATCATAAATAATAGAATTATTCATTTAAATTAATAATTATTTTAGAGAAATAAATTATGTAGTCTAAAATAGTCCATATTCTGCCTGAAACTGGCAAGAAAGAAGTGTTTCTTTGAAATCAGCCTATATGATTTCCTATACAAACATTTACACTTAGTTTTTTCAAACTAAGTGTACTTGCTGATAAAAAAATATATAGTAGTTTTCAATTTAATAAATTCTTAAGAATTACATACTTGCTGAACAGTTTTCCAACTTTTTCTGAATGGCAATGAACTGTATGGAAAGTGAAGGACATGCCTAGACATGCAATGGCACCAGCAAAGAATGTAGCAAACACTACTTTTTCCTGCCACTGTATTTGATTTGATGGACGAGTCAGAAAATAGAGTGCAATTCCAATAAATGATATACAACCTAAAAAAATAAATGGTGGAAAACATGAAATATAAATAACTAAAATAAAGTTTTATCAATCATTTATAAGCCAATCCAAGAACATTTCAAATGTCTGAGATTATATTTATAGCCTACATAATTTTGTTAATTAGGCAATTGTTTAAATCATTTTACAACTTTTAGATGGGCATAAGCAAATCAAGGCAAACAGAATTTCTTTGTAAATTATATTATTTAAAAATAAAGATTCAATGCAATATTTATCAAAGTTGAAATTCTGCACAACATATATTAGCTTCAGCAAGGAATTATGCAATGATTTGGGAATCCATCTTTGGTAATTTGAGAGTTGCCTAGATATTTCTCATAATGTTGAAAAATGATCAGAAATTCTGTCTCATATAGTTTACAATGAAAATAAAGAAATTATACACACAAATAGAGTGAAAAATCTATAATGATATATCTGTTATTTTATCTAGTGTAAGGAGACATTAACCAATTTTACAACAGTTTCAGACTTTTTCCAACAGTAATCAAAATACTCCTTACTATCAATGCATATAGTTTAAATTTTCAAAAGCTAAATCCTTTCAAAGGTTACAAGTGAAAAGTTTCTATCCCCCAATACACAGAATTTATAGACAGCTTTTAAAATTAAAAAGCAATTTTACTAAACTTTTCATACTTAACACAAATTTAGTGCATGTGACATCAGCACAGTAACAAATTTAGTGACATTTTTTTGCCGAACATAATATGAGCCCACTTTGTTTGCTAGTATTAAAGAAATATCAATTAAGAATTCCAACAACCTTCAAGCAAAATAAAAGTTAAGAAAGAAAGGAAAAAAAAAAAAAAGAATGCTTAGAAGATAGATTTTTCCAAATTTTACTCTGAGGCAAAACAGTTTACAAATTAAGAGAAGTACCAAATATTATGTTTTTAATAAAAAATTTCAAAACAAGACAAAATTCTGCTCCATTAAATAAGGTAAATACGAAAATCTATGAAACTGGATTAAATTGAGGAATTCTATTATGAAAGATTTTTTTTTGAACTTTACGGTGAAGTACATGGTTAGTTTTACCATCTAACAATACAATATTTTATAAATAAAACTGTGTTCTTGTCTGTAGCTTTTTTCAGAGTAGGAGGGGGGATATAAGTTCCATTCATTTAAAGTACAGAAGCATCTTTTGGGATTGAAGTTGTTATTTGTAATCTTTGTGTTCAATTTAACATAAAATTGATTATTTAAGATATTTATCAGTATTCTATTTTTAAAAGCAAAATGCCCCCAAATAAAATATTATCAATAAAATATTATTTTTGGCTTGGGTGTAATACAAAGGAAGTGACAAGTATATTATAGCAACGTACATGTTTGTTATTATCCAATTATAAGAAGAAAAAACAACAACATTAAACCTGAAATTGGAGAGTAAGTTCAGTGAAAAATACTGCAGGAAATCATGTCATATATAAATTTCCTTGAGGGGAAAAAATATACAGACATAATGAGCGCAAGCAGTTTTCTCCGCAAATAAACTCAGTACCTGAACAACACTATATGGAATATACTATACCTCAGAAAATACAGGGTAAATTTTCAAAATGAGTAGGAAACTGTAAATAAAAGTGGAGTAGACAATTTTTACAACTTTCTTTTGAGTGTCCGAAGAATTTGAAATCCAATCCAGGGAGAGGTATAGTAAAATTTGCTCTCAGATTTCTCAACATTTAAGAAAACACTGGATGTCCTGCTATTTTTTAAAGATTAAATATATTGATATTTTTTTAATCATCAAAATAATACAGTTCAGCAGCCAAAATTTGAGTCAATTTTCCAATAAAAGGGGAAAATTTCAATTAGTTCAGAAAAAGAAGAAATGCAAGTTTTTTAAGTAGATTAATAAGAGAGTGAACACTTTTGGAAAGATGCAGCAAATTCATTAATAATAATAACAATAGAAAATAAATTTTTTTAAAAAAAACACCACATGGTTTTACATAAGCTATGAAGCTTTCTCATTCTTATATATATGTGTAAATTTCATATTAGTTAGGTTCTAAAAAAATTTTTAATTGCTCGAATTTTGACTTCACTATAACTTTTAAAAAAAGGAATCAATACCCTAAATCAACATATTTCTATCTAATAAGCATAAAATATTTTCTCACTGTCAGCTTTCCCTCTTTTCTGTCTTCTAATTTGGTTTACTTGACATAATTTAGACAAAGACTTGATGATAAAAATTGAAATAAATAATAAATGTCATTAAAAAAAACTCAGGGACTGATTTTTCAAATTTTGCTTCACTCCACTCACACACAAACAAAGGAATATATTATTTATTTTTATAACTGAGTCTTTTGTTTTCAAACTGTAAATTCAGATTTGGCATTTTTTTAAAATACATTTCTAAAGCTTTTATTTTATTTTATATGTCTTTTTGTATAAGTTTTAATTTTAAAAGACTAGTAGACAATTTGTTTTAAATCTAAGGCTATCATTCAAATAAAGCAAAATCTCACTGATTACCAAATAGCTGCACCCATACATACAAATAAAAAAAAATCTAAGAGCCCCAGGATGTTATCAATCCCATCGTTCTAAAATTGTTATAGGAAATTATGTTTTCAAAGACCAGTCGTGTTGAATATCTCAATAAATTTTAAAGATTTTTCTTTCTTCAGGCATTTATTTTAAAATTCATTCTCTTGCCATTCAAATGAAATTAACTTTTCCACTAGAAAAGATATGAATTTAAAAAAAATAGTATTTAATTTTTAAAGATATTATAAATTAAAAAAAGAAAGAATGCACTTAAATATTCATTTACATAATTTTAAAGTAAAATACCAAGAGTAAGATGATAAAATAAATTACTAAATAAGGAGTGACAGGCAAAAAATTGTATTCAAATAATCAAAAACTGATTTTTAATGGACAAATGAAAAGCAAATGAAACTTTAAAACTTTTTTAAAGACAAAACCTTATATGAGCGAGAGAAAATATTGCTACACTACTTATAACTTAAATTCATTAAATGCTATTTAAATTATGTACATTAAAATATTATTTAACATTCATAGCTATAAAAATTTTGTAATGTTATTAAATTCCCAATAATGTTAAACAGAAAAATTAAGTACGATTCTGAGAATATTTATGGAAGGGTGTAAAAGAAGAAAAAGAAGAAGAAAAAAAAAGAAACAAATAAATAAATAAAAGATATTATTGAATACATAATTAATAAAACAAAATTTCACCCTGAAAGTAATACAACACTTAAGGTCAGAAATGAAGCAATCTCCAGAGAATTAATTTTTTAGTTAAAGAATTATAAATTAGAAAATAAATATTTTTCAAAACCATTAATTTTGAAGAATCTTACTTGAATATTTTTACACAGTAGGTAAAATTGAATGCAAAAGATTAATCAATAAACTATCTAAAAATGTACTATTAACACAAAATGTTTAAAATGCCACTGATAATTACCCAAAAGATGAGTCCAAATATTTCCAGTTTCAGTGTGAATTCTAAATATTGATCTGAAACAAGCATTGAAAGATGGAAGAGGTGGCCTATGACCACGAAGGATAAAGTCATTATCTTGTAACCATTTAGGTAGTGAACTGAAATGACAAACCTGAGGGGAAAAAATATTTTAAATATATTTTGAAACAGTGGAACTCAAATGTTGTTTTCACTACCAGAATAAATAAATAAATCATAATTAAAATACTTACTTTCCAAGCCTCTTCCCAAACTTTTCTCACCAGATGTTCTGCCTGCTCTGCTTCTTCTAGTACTTTCCGCACTAAATGCTCTGCTTGTTCAGCAGCTCGTGCAGGCAGAGACATTTCAACAATACCCAAATTCAAGTCATCATCCTCACTTGACAACTAAAATACAGAAGTAATCAAAACTGAAACATTAAGAACAGGAGATAATATAATTTGTCAGTAAAATAACAACCAAACAACTTAAAGCATCCACTCACAAAGGATTCTCATTTTATCAGGAAAATAAATAAATAAATTAAACTATTCTGAGCTCAATAGAAATAAATCTTTTATATTTTCTGGAAATTCACACATATAAGGAAAAATAAAGGTTGTCAAAATAGTATAACTTTTATAATGATTAATACACTATCACCTCTTATGTAATGTTAAAAGAACATTGCTAAAATAAGAAAGGAATTTTATTTTGGTAGATAGTTGAAAATTCTATACCTTAAGGTTTCTAATATGTATATTTGAAGCAAGTAAAGAGGTAACTAATATATATAACAATGTAGAAAAAACTTTGTACAACTTACCTCAGTGTCAGGAAATACATGGTTGCGACCAATATCTTTAGATGTACCAGGTATGGCAAAATGAGCATCACTGATGCTTGTATCATCCAAAAATACATGAGGAGTTGGTAAATCTAGATTCCCTGGATCAGAAGTAAATTGTCTCTCACGACACAAAGTGTTAGGACCAAAGAGTTCATTGAAGTCCATATTCTTTTTAAAAAATAACAATTATCAAAATCAGCTCTATAAATTAAATAATAACCACAACAAAAAAAGTTAAAAGACATTTTATGAGAAGTATTTAGTGACAAAAACTGCAAAAGCCCTTCCATGAGATTCTAATATTTTTGTGGTTTCAATGTGAGAAATTTATCAAAAAATTGTTTTATTTTAAAGTATAAAAATTAATTAAATAAAGATGAAAACTACCATTTGTTTATTTATTTCTTTTGTGATGGATTTGATTGATTCCCAATAATAGATTTTTTATTATTGAATCAAATTATCTATTGAATTATATTGCCATCAATTTTCCAACTTCAATTTTGCACCAGTAGTTAAGTTTCCTTGTAGAATATTCACAGAGAACCCAATAGAAAATTTTTAATTCATATAAATATCTTATATTAATTATTAGTTAAATATTTTTCATTCCCACATTCAGCTTCTATTAACTTCTTGCTATTTGGGTTACATTCTCTGAGCTTTTTAGAATACCATCGGCAAAAATAGTCAATATATGAAAATATAATCCAGATTTAAATGGTACTTATATGTACCGTCAGTAGATAATGGGTTAACTGGATATAACAAAATATTTCATCATACTTGAAGAATTATCCCAATGGACATAACAAAATTTTTTGTCATGGAAATTTGCCATAATATTTTTAATGCAAAAAAGTCCCCACAGTTAAACGAGCTTAACAAATTCCACGGTTAACTCATTAAAAAGATTATCCGACTTAGAAATATGATAAAATCCAATATTTGTTCTCTTCTCATAATAACATTAATTTAAAAAAAACCAATCTAATACATATATACTAAAAATTTATTTTATAGCAAAAGAATAAGATATTCGATAGTTTTATTACTTAATGTAAAGTAATGAATCAAGCAGATAATTTACTAAATGTTATTTTAACTAAATTATTTAAATTAAACCTACACATAGATCTCAGTATTATAAAAAATAATTTTTTAAAAATAATAATTTCACTTACAACTAACAAATTTAAAAATAAGTTTTAAAAACTTATTAAAACATTTTTTAAAATTAAAATAGCAGTGAAAAAACAATTAACTCTACCCTAACAAGAAAAACTGGCTAAAAGTAAATTTAAATAAATTTACCAGCAGATTAATTAGTTAAATAAATGGGGGAGATAGAAAGCAGAAATAATTGAACAGTTCTACGTAGTTATTAATAAAAAATAAGGTTTCAGAAACTAAAAATTTAAGAAATTTACTGCATTTACTGTTGAAAACTTACCACATTTAGTTTTTAACATAAAAAATTTGACAGAAATAATAATAATAGAGATCTAAAAGCAAATCACAATTTATAAAAAGCAATATTAGGAATAGAAATCCCACTTTACAGTAACAATAAGAGATTAAATAATCGTAGGATAAACAACTGATGTAAAAATAAAATTCATTGTAAAATATTTTCTTTTCCAAATTTTTCTTTCAGGTAATGAAGAAGTAAAGAATTGTGCAATCATAAATCAATACATAAAATAAATTTTCCTTTCATTTACTCCATTTGATAAGGAGCAAACTGCAAAATTTCAAATATGTCTAAATATTTATATTAGAGCTAAAACACTTCGCCTCATTCTTGCAAATTGACCAAATAAATTATATCTTCATAAAAAATTTATTTTCTAAAAAAATTTTGAACGAAATACTTAATTGCGCAATGATTAAACAAAATCAATTTCAAAATTAATAATTTAAAAGTAATATAGTAATTTATATTTTAAAATAAATAAAAATAGTTTCGAATTCAAATTCATATCAGAAATACTTACTATTTCTACACTTGGAATTTAAATACATATTTTCAGGCCATCAGAGCTAGATAGAAAAAAAGATAAAAAAAATCACATGGTATGATCTGACGTTTTCAAAAACGCACCATATTTCGTAAAATCGTCGATAAAAATATGAAATTAATGCTTGTTTTTGCAGAAAACTCAAAACACTGATACAGAAAAATTGAGCAGTTACAGTAGTAGTGTTTTAGATTGTGAAAAGGAATAGGTTGTAGAGGTGGGTCGTTCGCGAACGAACGGGTCATCTAAGTGAACGAACTGAGTCGGGTCGCCATTTTCTGGATTAGTCGTTCGTTCACGAACGACTGTGTGGATCCACACAGTCGTTCGCGAACGAGTGTGTGGATCCACACAGTCGGTCGTGAACGAGTGTGTGGACCTGGTTATTCCTGTTTACGAACGACTGTGGGGAACTTGCTAATTTCGTGCCTGAACCTCCTAGAGATAAGATGTTGGTGATTATGTCCGCAAAAGAATGGGAAAACAGGGGGAGGGGAGAGGAGGCAGATATTTCAATGTCGCTTAGCAAAAGACTAGTAGTTGACCTCGGGTGATTACACGGCGTTTAGCTTTTTTATCACAACAAATTTTGGACACTCGTTTAGTAAAAAGGAAGTATTTTATGGGAGGTAGCGATAACATTTTTCAATTCCTGGAATCAGAAAGTGTGGGAATTTTCTTCTTCTTCTGGTGGATGGAGATGGAGGAGGGCATTGCCGTTTATTTATATTGGAGATTTCAGGAAGTTTTAATTGTAAAAGATTTTTATTGAAAAAATGTTGAAGTATATTAAGACTTTTCTGTTATGATATCAAATTTTACCTTTTAATACTACTAATTAAAAAAACATTTCAGAAATACTTTATAATACAATATAGTCTTAAAATGAATCAATTCGAACATTTTATTTGTCTTTTTGTATTTTGCGTGCTCTTTTATTCGTAAATTTAAGATATTATAAAAAAATATAAAATAAATTTTATTTAAGTCACGTGCACTGCTGTCATGATAAATTATTTACTTATTTTTTAAAAGTTTATATATATATAATTTTTTTTCAAAGTAAATAAATAAATAAATATGTCACATCTATTATTGTATCATTGAATCCAATTATTTTTCAGCTGTAAAAATAGTTATAAATGAAAAAAAAGAAAGAAAGAAAGGTGCTCATTCTCATTTGTTTAAAATTGCTTTTATGTTATTATTTATTTGCTTAAATATTCTTGTTTTGTTAAATTTTGAAACACTGCAATATACTATCTCGCTCTGGTTTTAAGAAAAAATTTATAT
>JAOUZG010047704.1:4604515-4622865 GCA_026289955.1 Argiope argentata | reverse complement strand
GATGAAATGTACATACTGAAATAAGCTGGGAGAAATGCAATCTATGATACTTCTATTTTTGTATGCGTAGTTAACTCGAGTTAACATTGACTATTGTTTATATACAAACTATTAACTATGACAAAAAACGAATGATCTTAAATAATGGCTCCTAACCTCTTTTAGGATAACTTAAAACAGTATTAACGTTCTGGGTAATTTCAAAATATCTTTTTTTTATCCAACTCTTCCTTAGTTACAAATAAAAATATTTTAGATTTTAATAAAATATTTTAATCTTATTTATTATATTATTTTTTATTTTATTTATTTAATATTATTAGTTTTTATTCCTTTTGGTTTTCATTATGAAGTAAATTTTTTGGGGGCTCAATTTCGGTGTCGTAACCCAAATTTGACTCAATTCCGACTTTTGTAACAATTCTCCCAGACCAATTCTTCCAGATTCTTAACTCTTCATTCTATAAAGATGGAAATTTCAATCAAAAAATTTATTGAACAAAAAATTTTACACAAAACAAATGTACCTTGAATTCGTTGTTGCTGTCAATTTTTTTTCACGTCTGTTGTGTAATGAGAAACGTAGCCGTAGAAAGGAAAAAAAAATTCAAATGTCACATTCATTATAGCGGCTTTGAACTTGACATCCCGCTGTTGGTTGCATTTGGAATAATATTTTTTATAACAAAAATATATAATTTTTTTATATATTTTATAAAAATATAAAATAAATAATTTTTCATAAATATAAATTTTTTTCTAATAAAAGCGACAATGATTGAAAATATTTAGAAGCGATGGACATCGAAGATTTTGTACTAAGCTTAACCGCTTAACAGTTTTGCCCGTATGCCGCACTTGCATCGATTTATTGAATTTTGATATCTGTAAGCTGAAAATAAACCATTCATAATGATTATAATTCAGTAAGAAAATTACTTCGAATACATAGATAAGTCATGTATTCACAGGATTTTCATTTGAAACAAAATAAGAAAATATCCCTAAAATAGAAGGTGCCATCTTATTAGATAGTAAAGAAAATATAACAGTTAAATAGTTAACATGTAGATTTATATGATGATGGATATTTCTATTATACTATTTTTTAACTATTTTATATTGTATACTTTACTAGGATTAAAAAAAATATTTTTTAAAATCTAGATCATGAATTAAATCAGCCTGATTTATTTCACAAAAAGAAAAGAAAAGAAATCATGCAAAGAAGGGTTAAATTCAATTCTAGTAAGTTAAAGCTTAAGTTCAGTACTAAAGTATAATTAAAAATGTATAAATAAAAAAAAGAATCAATATTTTTGCTGAAATTATGGATATTGTTTGACTCGTTAATAAATAACCAGTCACGGCACTCATTCTATAAAAGGAAATCATGTATTACTTGCGCTTTATGAACTGAATTCTTTTGACATTCTAGGAGAGTTTTCGGAACCCATTAAAAGGGCGAAAATTCAATTCAGATAGTTCTCGAATAATCATAAAGTCTGCGGAAAGCTAAAAATTTGTCACACCTAATTTATTAAACAGAAAGGTGAGCGCAAAAGAAATCGTTATTGGAAAGATGAAAATATATTATTCAGTCTTTCTTAAATTAGCGGAAAAATATTACTCAATATTTGGAAGTTCGTAATAAAGAAAAATCGATAAATGGATCGATTAATCGAATGTCTAAGAGGCAATCCATTGTTCTGATAATGACACGCCCAATACAGAAATATCCACTCTCTCTTTCTCTTTTTTTCGAATAAATATAGATATTTTAATTTTAATAGTTTTATTTAGGTCTTTAAGTGTTTTTGAATAACGTTAAAGCTTCAAACGATTTTCTATTTTTGAAAAAATTAAGACGCAATATTGCGATGGATGGGAAAATAAATTTGAATAATAACAATTAAAATGATATTAAATAAACAAATACTGACATAAGGAAGTATTAATTATTTTGAATTCGCAATTATTATGAAACAGAGCATTCTTAATAATTACGAATTCTTCAGGATTTATCAGTAAGAAAAGAAAAGAGTTATTGGATTTGAAAGTCAAAAGGACTTCACTGAAGCTTATAATTTGGCCATGTCTTTAATAAGGAATCAAAGATTTATAAAATATTGTAACGTTAATATTTACATTTACAAAATTACTGATAATCTAATTGCTTATAGAAACTTCTTTAAACAGATTGAAAATTCCTTCAATACTTTCCTTAACATTTCCCGTATACTGTGAATCAAATGGTGACTAGGGAAACTAAAAGCCTGAAATGCCAATGCAATGATTGATATTTCTGAACTATGTCATCAACTTTTGATGCTTTTGCAATTAAACACCATTTATATTTTTTTGTGTTTTTCGTTTTTATATGTTTTTTGTGTTTTCCGTTTTCTGTTTTTATATGTTTTTTGTGTTTTTCGTTTTTATATGTTTTTTGTGCTTTTCATTTTTATATGTTTTTTGTGTTTTCCGTTTTTATACATTTTTTGTTTTTCGTTTTTATATTTTTTGTGTTTTCCGTTCTTATATGTTTTTTGTGTTTCCCGTTTTTATGTTTTTTGTGTTTTCCGTTTTTATGTTTTTTTGTGTTTTTCATTTTGTGAAAAAATTACGTTTTCTTCTGAATAGATATTGTGTGTAAAAATACATATTTTTCATATTTGGGAATTTTAAAAGGGAATTTTCAAACATCATGCTATTCACAATTATTCCCAATGATTACGAATTCTTTAGATTTTATTAGAAAGAGAAGACTTATTGTATTTGAATGTCAAAAGGTCCTCAATGTGGCTGAAATTGGAGATTCATCGATAAATCTCATAAAATGAAAAAAAAAATTGTGAAAAAAATTATTCATTTAAAATTGTAAAATCATAGAAAAACATTATTACAAAATATTACAGAAAGTTTTAAAAGATGTATTATAAAAACGATGCGCTAGATAAAAGTTTTGTTTTAAATACACGTTCGATTGAGAAAACGATTACTATAATACCGAGCAAATGAATTGCTGATGAGTGCTTGTTTGTATTCAGGTTGTGAATTAAAAAAATAAAAGGTTTTGATTTAATAGCCTACCTTTTAAATACAATGCGATTAATTAACCATAAAGAGTATGAGAAATCCCATGACTTTATCCTTAATTAATAAACAATTCTAGATATCAGTTCCCTCAATCAACAAAAATTACATTTGGGACAAGAACACGTTCGAGGAGATTTTCCTTTGGGACTATTTTCTTTTCCTAAGAATGCTTTCTTTCAGACATTGGTTTCTTTCCTCTTCATTAGAGAAAGCTCTGTTATTCAGCACATAGTCATGTTTTGTTTGGTGCGTACCATTACAGTATAACTTTTATTTCAATCTCTAATTTTAACTTTGTCTAAAACTAGAAATAGAGGATCCACTAACTTTTTTTTTTCACCTTTCATTACTCAGGACAAAAGGGAGGCTGAAATTCACTTGGAGCTGTAACTTCCCCCTATTACCTCAGACCTGTAAGTGCATCCTTTCTTGTTTCATTTTATTCTTCTCATTGTTTGGCACCGGCTTGCTGGCACAGAGGTAGCGCGTCTGCCTCGTGTTCTGGAGGTCCCGGGTTCGAGTCCCGGTTCGGGCATGGTTGTTCTTCTGTGTGCTATCTGTGAGATGTGTGAATGTGCCCCCCTGTAAAAAGGGGCTGTGCAAGCGTATGTGTGTGTGTTTCATCTTCATTTGAGCTAGAAGTCAGACTTCTGCCCTCGGGTGCTCAGGGGTTCATACCCTCAGAAGCTACTGCACCCCTCTTTCCGCTGTAAAAAGCGGACACGACATCATCAATTATTTGGCAGATACGTATGAGAAGTTAATAATAATTCTACCCAGATATTTTTTTAAAAACCACTGATAGATATTAAGGATGAAGGTGGTAGTTTTCTTCTTTTTTCCCCACAGTACAATTGTCGAAACCAACGGCAAAGTGCCTTCTTTTCAGCTGAATTTTGCTGAAACGTATGAGTTCAAATAACTTCTAAAGTACGGAATTTAATATATTTTTGTGCTAAATGATGGCTGAGGAGATTTATGATAACTGCCATTGCTCTAGTGAACTCACTGTTTTCACTATCTTTGTCTTACGAGAGAGCTATTTTAAGCATTAAGTTAGGTGTCTTATAATGATTTCGTGGCTGCCATATTAAAAGAAACTTCGGTTATTGAGTCTTCTGAAGATAATTTTTAAGTCAAAGGTTTCATAGATCTTGATACTTCAAATCTATATTCCAACAATGTCTTATCCTACGCAACACAGAGCATGTATATTTAATTACCTATCTATTTTTTAATTATCCGATAAGCTGACAATTATATCAGAAATATGCTATCCACTTTATCAATTAAGAACCATAGTATATATGAGGTGTTTGTGAATTATACATAATATTTCTAACAAATTATAAGCTTTTGAATTATTCAATTTCGGCCTGCAAGTTAGAGAAGCGGTAATTCTATGTCCGGTGGATGTACAGACATGACAATTAAAGGGTTCGGGAACAATAGGTTTCTTTGAATTTTGAGCTATACGTTCTATAAAATCCAATATCATGACACAAAAATCTGGCATAATTCTATCTTTTCTATGCAAGTTAAATTATTTTATGTCATTCATTTGATTGATCTATTTTTAAAGTTGCTTTAAGATTTTCGAAATATCAATCTTTTTTTCGCCCGAGGAATGTATTTATTTCTAAAATAAATCCCTCTTTGAGATAATGTATATTACGCATCCAACGTGCAATTGCACATTCAGGTATATATTTCAATGTTTATGTGGTATTCTTTTCATGTCAGATAACCTTAGGAGCTTAAAGAAACTGCTGAGCATCTTCTATCTTAAGATGCAAACACAATGACAATTCGATGAAAACTTCCTGAAAAAAACTTATAATTACTCGATTCCGACTCTTTGATTTGGAGGCAAATTTTCTTAAGGCCGATGATTTCAATCTATCTTAATGTCCGACCACAGACGATGACCTGTCACAAGCAAATGAGCCATGAGTTTCCGGTCGCTATTGTTGTTAGAATCCCGCGCTTACAACGAGAATTAATCATGGACAGCAAAACTTATTTTCCCAACAATTCGCTCTTTTCCAGGCTGCTCTGGTATTACTTGCCGCAAAAGCAATAACAACCGCCATTTTAGCAGCATTCAATATTATTTAGTGTAGATTCATAATATGAAATCCGTGTAGATAGAATTGGAATTTTTGAATAAAAATCATTTTGTATAGTTTTTAATTCCGGTACAAGGAAGAAAATAATATTAAAAATGCGGATATCAATTAGCAGGTGTATTAAAAGTCCGGAAGATAATGACTGAAAAGTTAAAACAAATCTTTTCGACGTATTTTATAACCTTTTATAATTAGTTGATTTTATATTACTATACCAGTTATTCATAATTTTAAAATAAACCGCATATTTGAAATTGACTTCGACAGCATTCTTTGCTCTGTTCATTTTTTGCGACGAATTCAAAAAGCCCATCTTTTAAATCAAGAGTTATTAATCAGATCGTTTATTAACAAATATTGTTCATCTCCGTTTTGGAATCGAAAGTGTTTATTTTAACTTATTTTTAAGTAATTACAATTTTTTGACATCTAATGAAAGTTAATAGATGCGATATTATTTTTTATTCTTCCTTTTTAATCATTCTTTATAATATATACAATAATCCTGAAAATTATAACGAAGCGCTTTCTCGAATACCGGTGAAAAAAAATGACCTAAATCAATAAATTTACCTTTTAACCCTTTGCGGTTGTATGTCTACTATCAGCCACCATTCAAGAAGGTGCATCATTTTAACATTTTATTTATTCCTTTTTTAAAATTTTAATTGTTAAAAACATCTACAGAATGTTAAAATGATACAGATTTATTTTTCAGGAAAACTCAACTTAAAACCGTTGCATGTATTTATTTTTTAGTGAAATAAACAGGTCAATGAATTAGGTGAATAATTATGCATCGAATTACTTTTCCGACCGCAAAGGGAAACTATGTCATCATATTTCAATGATAGAAGCCTTAAATTAGTATCTTTATGGATGAAAGTAAGAAAAACTCCTCACTTATTGATATTCTTTCGCTATGGCGTCCGTATAAAAATTTAAATTTCATTACTTTTTACTATCTTCTTTTACATAAGTAGAATGGGCTGAGATATCCTGATTGGTAGAGAGTTGGATTTGCATCCATTGGGCTGCGACTTCGACCCGCAAACTCTCCGTGTGTGTGGTGTCTGGCTCACGTTAAATATGGCGTGGTTACAAAGCCCTCCGTCAAAAATAATACCTCTGAGGGTACTGGATCAGAAGTGATCGTTCTCTGTTCCAGATCTAAATTACGATCTGTGGATGAATGAAACCCGCCCCGTAAAATGGGTTGTGACATTTGTATAGATAAGTCGTACTCTTGACCTTAGTTGGCGATTCTGAAAAACAAAAGACGCTCAGTGGGCTTAAATAGCTTACAGGTCTGTCACGGGTTTGAAAAGTGCTATAAGCAACAACAGCAACAACATTTAGTGTTTATTAATTCGGTGCATTTTTTAATAATGAATGAAGTCCGCCCCGTGAAAGGGGTTGTGACGTTTGTATAACTAAGCCGTATCCTCGACCCTAGTTAGCGATACTGAAAAATAAAAGACTCTAAATCGGTTTAAATAGCTGACAGGCCTGTCAGTGGGCTTGAAAAGTGCCATAAGTAACAGAAAAAACAACATTTAGTTTTTATTAATTTGGTGCATTTGTTTTTATAAATTTTAACTTTTTTTTTCGGGTGTGCAAGCATTAGAGCCGATCACGTCACTAGTGGAATAATTTTACTTCAAATGAGCATATACTATATTTCTATCACTAAATATTATCAAGTCAAATCTTATTGTATATATAAAGAAGTACGCAGATTGGCTGTGTCATTCACTTTATATAGTGAATGTAATATATCTGTAGTCACTGTATATTCTTTATATAGATCAGAATATAGCCACTTAATACAGAGTACAGAATGTGTGACTGGCAGGCTGAATGATAACTCAGAGATCAGTCTTATTTGCTGGTGTCGAGGAGTTTTACCTAAGACCTCCCACTGCTCTACCGAAATAATCAAATGTGGTTCCCTAATGAGCTCGATAATGACCGATGTGTTAAATTGGTTTGTATATATATAGATAAAAACTTAATTAAATTATTATCAATATATTTTTTGAGACTGCAATGCCAGAAATATATTACAGAAATCCTAAGATATATAGATTGATTCTAGGTTTCAAATTAATTTAGATGGTACTCGAAGTTCTTAATTAAGAGACAGATTTAATGAATTCTGGTTCTTCCTGATATCATTGAATTTGTATTTGAATTCTATTTCGAATCATAGGTGGGCAAGAAAAATGAGCATTAGTTCAAAATAGAAATAATATTAACGCAAATAATTTCAAAGGGAGGCGATGTATTAACCATTAAACGCCGATTAAAAACTTAAAAGTGGCATTTTATATGGTAAATTTATAAATCCTCCGTGTACTAATAGTTTTTTTTTTTGAATCTGAAAAGGCTGTTATTCTCTTACTCAATTTAAATGGGGTTATTTTCAATCTAATTCCTAATTCTATAATTACTTGAGGAGTAACGGTTCGTCAAAAGTGATAATAGCCGCTGTGGTCTAGTGATAATAGTCGTTGTGGCAATTTTCAACCTAATTCCTAATTCTATCATTACTTGAGGAGAAACAGTTTGTCAAAAGTGATAATGACCGCTGTGGTAATTTTCAACCTAATTCATAATTCTATCATTACTTGAGGAGTAACAGTTCGTCAAAAGTGATAATGGCCGCTGTGGTAATCTTCAACCTAATTCCTAATTCTATCATTACTTGAGGAGTAACAGTTCGTCAAAAGTGATAATAGTCGCTGTGTTCTAGTGACAATAGTCGCTGTGGTAATTTTCAACTTAATTCCTAATTCTATCATTAGTCTTCATCATTGGAGGAACTTGCTGCTGAAGCACTTCGAATAGGATTCCATTTTTCAAGAGGCACAGAGTCAGATGCTATTTGGCTTGTCTCCAGAACTCACCATTTGACGTTAAGACTGGTTGAAAAACCTGTTTCTGAAAAAAAAACATATTATTTTTTGATCGAAATGGGTGATTTACAATATGATAATTGAATATTCAGACACGAAAACTCAAATCTGAATATTTAATGATTTTTGGGTTTTAATGTAATAAAATTTTTACCAAGGAGACTATTGAAAAATCAAAATATACATTTAGTTTAGTTTCTCGCCTGGAACAACATTAGGGAAATTTTGGAACGGACTGTTCGTAATTTTGAACTTCGATCAGAGGATGAGGATGACACCAGAGCTAGAGTTACCCTCTAGGAATTCATATCATCACACCAACGGAAATATCAGTCAGATTTAACTTTCATGAGGACCGCATATAAGACGAATCTTTAGTCGAATAGGGTTTCAAACCTATAGCCTTCCTACCCGAAACTGAGACCTTACCTCAAGGTCACTGTCAAAAGGTTGGAATTGACCAAGAAGCAAACTGGATATTCATGAATGACCGAAAAAAAAGAAGAAGAAAACCGAATGTTTATTCTTTAAAGGAAAGTGATTTTTCTTCTTTGAGTGAAGTGAGTTCCAAAAGGAATGACGATTGTCAGGAAATATATAAAAGTATAGGAAATGACAAAAATTATTTCTAATCATGAATGTGTAAAGATTTTGAAGAATGATGATAATATAATTTAATAAGGACAATTAAATAAGCAATGATAGTTATCTCAAATAATGTAAAGTTCAAAGAAATATAATTAAGAAATATTAATTAATTTTTTATAATAAGTAAGGTTAGATGTATTGAAAATTAAATAAGCAAGAAATATATCTAGTATTAATAAAATAGTTAAAATAAAAACATAAGTAACAATTAAATAATGTTACAAATTTAAATACAATTTTAAAAATTTAATTTTTACAATTATTTGTCTTTTTTTATTCTAAATCCCGTTTTCAGTGATGTCACTGTTCAATCAGCGCATTAAAATATTAAAGACTAATTAAAGAAATAATTCAATACACATGAAAAATTATATAAAACTAATACATCAAATATTGCACAGAGTTATCTGATCTTTACTGAAAATAATAAAGCAAAAATATTAATCTTTACTTAAAATAATTAGATTTTTAAAACTTTAATCAGGGACGAGCCTAAACCCCGAAGCGGAACCTAGCATATTGTTTGGAGAATCCACAAAACCCAGAAAATAATTTAATAAAAAAAATCAGGGATAGCAAAAATATTTATTGTTAAATTACCATTAAAAAGCAGAAAATACCAGTGAAAATTTTCATATTTCTATGATTTTCACTAATTTTACATTAAAGCTTAATAATTCATATTAGTCACATTTTCTGTGCATAGAAGTCGAACAAATACTTCAAATATAACATATTATTTAAATCTAATGATTCCTTTTATTATTATGAGTTATTTATCAATACATAAAAAATGAAACAGCTTCGTACTTTTAATTCTAATTTTGGAAATATTTTCCATGTAGGTATAACAGAAAAATAACGCGGGTTTGTTCCAGCCTTTTTATCCGTTCTGGCCTCCTGTTTCTTTCCTCAAATTACCGATGCATTAAAATTAAATTCAGCGGTAGTGGTCTCCCCGAAACTTGTTCGCACTCTCACTGATGAAGGGGTCCCTACCCCCTACATCAAATTGTGGACTTTTTTTAAAAATCGGGAACTTTATGAGTGATCAGATTTTGTTTATCTGCTCATGAAAACCGTATGATTCGTATTATATTAAAGAAAACCATTTTAATTAACTGCCGGCTTGCTGGCACATAGGTAGCGCGTCTTGCTCGTATTCTGGGAATCTCGGTTTGGGCATGGTTGTTCTTTGTGCTATCTGTGAGATGTGTGACTGTGCTCCCCTGTAAAAAGGGTCTGTGCAAGTATATGTGTGACTGTATAGTGTAGCTAAGTCGTATACTTGGCCCTAGTTGGCGCTACTTCCTAAACAAGAGACGCTCCTTTCGACTTAAATCTGCTGCTATATCAGCAGGAGGCTTGTCAAGGGCAAGTGCCATAAGTAACAACAACAACAACTTTAATTAACTGCATGCCATCGACAAACGACAGTTAAGAAAGATTAGTTTTTGGCTTGAATCAGAAAGTCAAATAATAATTTGACACCATTTTTTGACCGATTAAAACAAAAGTTAAGACATAGAATTACAGTTTTATAATTAATACGTTTACATTAATTCAAAAGTACAGATAGTACAGTTCGGTGGATTTGGGTGAAAACCTGATATGGTTCTACATTTCAGACGCTCAATCTGTGAACGAAATAAGCTATCTAGCACTGTACACATAGTAGTTGTTGTACAGAGTTAGTACTAGCTTGTATTCTAATAGTCATATAGAAAGACTTTCTCTGAGTAAATTTGTTAAAAATCTACAAATTTGGTGTTCATTCTATTTACCAAATTTCTTCCAGCTAGATAAAAGCGTTCTTGAGATAGACGGGCATAATTCTAAAAATGTGAAAAGCTCGAGTTCCAATTTTTTGAGGATTTCGTTATTTTCTTTTCGTATTATAATTGTTATATTCACTTGTACATGGACAGTTAGATAGGGATTTTCACTGAGTAAATTTCTGTTAAAATTTGTTAGAAATTTACAAATTTGGTATTAATTCTATTTTACTAATTTCCTCCATCTAGTTGAAGGAGTTTTTAAATTTCGTGATCACAGATAACGCTGAAAGTGAGTTTTTCAATTTAAGGGGGATCTGAAATGCGGAGATTCGTTTAAATCCCGATTTTGATTTTTTTTTCAGAATAGCTCTGCTTTCCTTTCGTATACTATTAGGTTTGGGAAAAAGAAATCCATTATTATTTTACAGCCATCTACCGGGAAAATAATGGATTTTTTTCCATTTCTTTCCATATGGAATTTTTTAAAAAATGGAAAAAGAAATCCATTATTTTCTCCGTAGGTGGCTGTAAAATAATAATGGATTTCTTTTCCCCCAACCTAATATGAAGCAATAATGAGCGGTGTCAACAAACGAATTAACGTGTCAGCGGTTTGTTTACTTTTTGAATAACGTGCCATTTTTTAAATATATTCTAGTTCTTATCTCTCTCTATACCTTTCAGTGGGTTGTTGTAACTATGAAAAATGATTAAACCACAATTCGATCCCTTATCATTTTAAACACCTCAATCTGCATACGAAGTTCCTCGTGAACCAAAAAACATTGTCGTGTCATCATCAAAAAACAATTTCCATTGTTAACGCTTCTTTCATTCTGCTAACTGAAAAATCCATGCCTTGAGAGGAGTTCGTGTCTGCCCAATTGTTTGACTGTTTGTCCGTGACCTTGTATCATTTCCCGTCATTTGTTTCAACAACATCGCTATTACGTCATCAAGTGTCACAGCTAAGTCATTAAACGTAACAGCTCGTTGATTGAGCTTTCGACTACCTTTTGAGAATTCGACTTGCGTGTGTGTTTCTATGGCTGTACTGAGGTGCTACTCTTTTTGAGCTTCGATAAACAGGGGGGTGGGGAGGGGCACAATACCGTGCTGAATGCTTAATGAATGACTTTCAATTTAGTTTGGAATCGTTTATGTATTTCTGTGTATTGTTTTTTAAATTTTGATTGATTGTGGATTTATTAGTTAATCGGATGATGGATAAGATGTAATTGGATAAGAAAATAGTGCTGAGTTAACTAGAGAAAAAGACGTGGGGGGATATTTGAAGATGTAAAGACAACGTCAAATATGTAATTTTAACATGCTATTGAAAAATGGTGAAAAATTATTCTTATTCTGACCTTGGATCTTTAAGTCATACATTTTAACAATGCTACTGTCATGTTAGTCAACAAATGTTTCATTTCTTTTATTTAATTTTTATTTATCTTTTGTAAATTCAATGAGCGAGCAATCTCTATTTTTTTAACCAAATACTTATGTCGAATTTTAATCAATTCGTTAAGCATAATGCATTTGGATAAAAATTAGACATGAAATGTGTATAAAGAATTTGTTTTTTGAAATTTCTGATTAATTATTTCTTGTTTTCTGCAAATTCTTTTATTCAGCTCTTTATATTCATGAGTTTTATATAAATAGCAATATCAAAGCTTGCATTTTTTATGCAATCAAAGGATTATATATTCGGATTTCGATGTTTTTAGATATTTCTGGTACCGTAAATACTTCAAGTAAATAAAATTGGGCAATGAACTCTCATTAACTTCAAAATTATGAATATTACGCCAGTAAATTACATCGAACCAGTAACTACTCAAAATAGAAATATTAACCCTTTAATATTCAGGTCCGTATAAATTTTTGAAATCGAATGCGATACAAAACTGCGCATAATTCAGGCACATCTTAAGTATTCTATGTATTCGTAAATGCTTAGCTAGATTGTGCTATGCAAAAATGGAAGTGTACGTTTGATATTACGAGAAAGCAAAAGAGTTAAGGTGGTAATCTTCTGGTGATCTACGTAAACTATTGTCCACGATTCTAAATATAAATTTGCTCTTTATTTTCTATGTTGCAAAAATTTACTTCAATACAGTTCTTCCATTTAATCAAACAACTGTAATAATGGAATATTTTAGTTTATTAACAATTCTTAATTTGCATGATTTATCTCCCATTTTGAATGTATACATAGAATCGCGTTAATATTTTTCATTCAAAATTGAAACAATGAAGATTTCTTTTATACACCAAGAAAGGAGAAGTTAAGAAATTCTAATCTTAAATCTTCACTATTGTATCAAAATGTCGTATATCAAATTTGCCAAAACGATTTATTGATATAAAACACTTGCATATGTTAGCTATATTTGTAATCAAATTGTTGAATGTCATTGCTTCAAGTTATTTTAACTGCCACATGTCTTTGATGGGCCCAGATGTTATATTAAAAGTTCGTATGTTTTGCTGTTTGATTTTTGACTTACGACATTTTGATATAATAACGATAATATGCTAAGGTGGATGATTTATCTTAAAAAATACCCTTTTTTTCATTTTTACTATTTGGAATCCAATGAAATCTCAGTATTGCTGACGATGCTTCAGAAGTCAATTCACTATTAAATAAATGAAACCAACGAAGCCACAATCATAAATGATTGATATTCATGCCATCACACTAACTGCCCTCAAGAAAGGTACGTCTAAAGGACATCCCTAAGTTATGTAAATCAGAAGATATGTATGCATAAAGGGTGTTCAGACACTCCGACGGTAAATTTGAAGAGTTGTTGGTAGATCAAACAGAACTAAAAATGTAATGGATCATGGCATCGCAAATATATACCCTTAACTCTTTTTCGGTGAAAATATGGATACAATATACATAAAAAAAACTCAAATTTGCATTATAGATTATAGCAAGGTAATTTATTCAGGCATTTATAACAACTTCTATCTAATTTGAGCAATTAACCCCTTATCTGCGGTATTTCCTCTAATGTCTAATTAAATGAGACTTTCTGGTCTGGAAATGTATTATAGTTTTGATTCAACCAGGTGTCCACAGAATATTTGAGATGATTATGGATTACCTTTGGTTTTTGTATCGAATTATTAAACTTTGAATGAGGGAATTCTAGAGAATTTCGAAATTACAATAATTAGATGCCATATCCATCTCAGGCACCAAACATAAGAGATTAAAATTACTGCATGAGCAAAATTTGCAGACAGTCAAAAATTTCATTTTTGAGGAGATCAAAAGTTAACTTTTTAAGTAAGGTTTAGTTAGTAAGATAATGGTTTAAAAACGACGTAAATTACTCATTGATGTCATATAAAATGATGCCGGCATCCTGACAAAGAGGTAGCGCGTCTTCCTCGTCATCTGGGTGTCCCAAGTTCGAGTTCCGGTTAGGACTATCTGTGTACTATCTGTGAGGTGTATAAATGTGCCCCTCCCCTGTATAAAAGGAGTGTACAAGCTAATGTGCTGTATGAGTAGCTAAGTCGTACTCTTGACCCTAGTTGGCGCTACTTCAAAAACAAAAGACGCTCATTCGGCTTAAAATTGCTGGCAGCCATCAGAGCGCTTGTCAATGGCAAGTGCCATTAGTAACAAAAACAAACAAACATATAAAGTGATTTCAAATTTTGGGGACAGTTATGGTTTCATATTGTTGCGCTTTTAATGGAATAAATGTCTTTATAAAACTATGTTTTATAATAGTTTCCCAATTGATATCCCCTAACAACAGTTTTGAATTTGTACTTTGTATTTTGGGACAGATTTCATCAGTTTGTAACATGAGTATCTCAGCATCGTGCATATAGAGTCTCTCTAAGATTTATTTGCAATTCAAAATAAGAGAAATTTTACAAGAACATGCGATAGGAGGTATTTCTAAAATAAATTATAAAAATGAGCATTTCTCGTCTTTTAAAATTTAAATCAGAAATGATTATATTTTTTTGGAAATTCTGGCATTGGAAATTTAAGTTAAAAATGATTTTATTTTCATAATCTTTAGTTTAAGGTTGCTCCACTAAAGGTTCAAGTAAATTGCTGTTCAATACTACAACAGCTATTCAATGTAAATTCTGTTTTCTGTTTAAGAAGTAAATATCAAGCAGGATTTCCTCGTCCAAGCGTATTAAAAAGCTTTAAAAATACTTCTGCCAGTTTTAAGACACATGTATTAAGATAAAGATTGTAGCATCCATAGAAAAAGAAAAATTAAGCCAGTGTTATAATGACTGTAACAGTTTATCCTTTTTCTATATTTGACAGATTCTTTTTATTCGCAAGTTGTTATTTTATCGACACCTCTATATGTAAAATAGATTAATGGAAGAAGAATCCGGAATGAGGTCCAAATTCTTTATCGACATTTCAGAATTCAGGTGCGAGACCTGATTCTTTATCGACATCGTAGGATTTCAGGTGCGAGACCTGATTCCACAGAAGAAACGTCGTGTAAGGGGATCTGTTACACGTTAAAACCATTAGGCCAAATGTCTTCCCGCTGGTGTACTGTGGAGAGGGAGGTGGCAGTTCAGGTGTCATCTTCGTCATCTGACCACGGTTCAAAAATTTCCAGGTCCCTCCCAAATTATCCCTAGGGTTACTTTACAACGGAGCGTTAACGAAATTAAACCACACAATGAGAAACTAAACCCACAACAATGTTACAATGAGTCCACAGTCTTTTTTTAAATTCAAGATATAAAACAAAACAATATGCTCAAAGGACCTCCATTATCATCAATTAATGAATTAAACGATATTTCATGACATGAAACAGAAGTGGGAAAGAGGAGAAATTAAACATCTATTATTAAAGATGATTTTGGAACAGATTCAAGTCCATCAAAGATTGGTAACACTTTGATTGATTGGCAGATTGATATCGCAGATCGACTTCTGGTTAGAAAGGTTGCGAATTTCAGATGCATTTTCACTTAAGATAAGCATGATAAGCATGCTTAGGATGCGCTAAATACATTGGATCGAAATTCTTTTCTTTTGATGAAAAAATTTTCGACTCAAATGCTGGAATCCATCATAGCCCAGGGCTTAGTTCTTGGTTTAGGAACCGGAGAACTCCAGGTTGAGAAACATGCTTTTATTACTGATTACTTTGTATAAATTTGCCATCGAGGGCCTAGTATCCTTTTCTTAGAGAATGTGGAAGCTTGATGAGAGGTTACGATCTCATGTGTCGTCCTCATTATCTAACAGGAATTCAAAATTACACCCTTTCCTAGATCATGTTAGTAGCATCTAGGACCTTAATATTACTAAAATAAATCAAAATCTAGTACTAGAATAAGCCAAATAAATGGCATCTGAGTATATATGGGTTATAATCCCCCATAATTCTTCAATTTTTATAAATATGTAAGTAGGTACAAAATTTCAAAAAACTTAGTAAACTCGGCTAAGGTAAACTAATTTTATACGGTATATAAATAGTAAGTCGATAATGTAAGCATAGCAATCTTGATAAAATTAATAATTTTTATAGATTTCAATGCGTGCTATATATACACAATACTTCTTTACACAATCTACTCACAATAATCTTCGTTCCTAGGTTCTTTTCGTTCAATATCCTTTATTCATGTAGTTGTTGTTACTTGTGGCATTTGCCTATGGGCAAGCCCCGCTGATACAGCAGCAGATTTAAGCCGAAAGGAGCGTCTCTTGTTTTTTGAAGTAGCGCCAACGGGGGCAAGAGTACGACTTAGCCACACACTCACCACATTTGCTTGCACAGCCCCCTTTTAACAGGAGGGCACAGTCACACATCTCACAAATAGTACACAGAAGAACAGCCATGCTCGAACCGGGACTCCAAGAACGCGAGGAAGACGGGCTACTTCTGTGTCAGCAAGCCAATAAATACTCATAATCATTAAGCAATGTGTATGGTGAATCTAGGAGCTAATTAAAAAGGTTACTTTGTTGTAGTTTTTTTGCATTAATTCCGCTAGAAACTCTGTTTTTTCCATCATTATTTTGGCCCACAAAGGTACTCATTGAGAGCCGTGAGTTCGATGTGATGAGGCAGTTGGAAAAAAATGCCATAAACAATGATATTTACTCTGATAAATTTCGCTTGCAATTTACTTTAAAAAAGACAGAATAATCAAAATGAGTTTGTATATTGTGGAGTATGTGTTTGTGTATTATTGTTTTTATCGCACTAATTACGCGGGAAATTTGTTTTTTTCCATCATTATTTTGTCCCACAAAGATACTCATTGGGAGTCCTGAGTTCGATGTAACTAGGCAGTTGGGAAAAAAAATGCCATAATCAATGATATTTACAATGATGTATTTCACTTGCAGTTTACTTTTAAAAAGACAGAATAATCAAAATGAGTTTGTATATTGCGGAGTATGTGTTTGTATATTATTGTTTTTTCGCGCTAATTCCGCTATAAACTTGATTTTTTCCATCATTATTTTGGCCCACAATGATACTCATTGGGAGCCGTAAGTTCGATGTGATGAGGCAGTTGAAAAAAAAATGCCATAATCAATGATATTTAGTGCTATGAATTTCACTTGCAATTTACTTTTAAAAAGACAGAATAATCAGAATGAGTTTGTATATTATGGTGTATGTGTTTGAATATTAATGTTTCTTTCGCACTAATTCCGAGAGAAACTTGTTTTTTTCCATCATTATTTTGGCCCACAAAGATACTCATTGGGAGTCCTGAGTTCGATGTGACTAGGAAGTTGAAAAAAAAATGCCATAATCAATGATATTTGCTGTAATGAATTTCGCTTGCAATTTACTTTTAAAAAGACAGAATAATCAAAATAAGTTTGTATAGTGTGGAAATTTTATAATGATTGATGATAGTATTTCAACTATTGATTTTAACAGTCAGTGCCGTTTTAATTTTTTTTCATTGAAACAGTAAAAAACGTGGGCGAAAAAGAAAGTATGCTATCGCAGAAAGGAATTTATCTCTCCAATGCTTTGAAGCCATAATAAAGCTCTTTTTGAAAAATAGAAGTCGTATTATGAAATCATTTTACGAGGGGGAGGGAAAAAAACTGAAGCCCTTTTCAATGAAGAAGAGATCTATTTTAAGAAATTAATTTTGCCTTTCAGTTTGAAGGAAAAAAATTAAAAGATTCTTATTCCATTCGTCTGAAATAAGTAGTCTTTCCTCCGGTCTTATCATAAAATTATGAAGTTAACAGAAATTATTTTGTAAATGAAGAACAGATTGGATTTTCCATTCCGAATTTAGACTCGAAAAATTTGGGAAAAGATAAATTTTCTGGAGTTTGTGTTCCTAGTCCTTCAAGAAACATGTAATCGTTAGAAGAGAAAATACATTTGGGAAGGTTTGTAAAAACAATTTTCGTTATAAAAATTAAGAAAAAATTTTTTTAAAGAAACCTTTTATCGTTTGAATCCTAAATTATCTATTCGAAGTTACATAAGAGTATTTGCATTTAACCGAAATCTGTTAACATGTCATTTTAAAACTAGCATACTAGCATATAGCTTTAAATTCACAGATAGCAAGAATAAAGGTTTGTGTTCCAAAATTTACATTTTTTATTACTAAAATATGTAATTTTTTTATTATTATAAGAAATAAATTTAATATAGAAAATTCATCCTAAGTCACCTCCTATTAACCAATTACTCTCTTTGTACCGGACACAGAGGTAACGCGTCTTCCTCGTGATCTGGGCGTCCCGGGTTCGA
>JAOUZG010047704.1:4583551-4596777 GCA_026289955.1 Argiope argentata | reverse complement strand
AATTTGAATATTGTGTGGATTTACATAGCTGCTGTTGAAAATTAAAAAAAAAAAAAAAACACGAATCAACGGTGTAATCAGTCTGAAATGTGATAGTTTAGAAGCGAGGGTGAGATTTCTGATGGATTTGACAATGAACAGATTGAAAGCGCTGTATCATATTTTCAAAATAAATTACAAGCACAATGAGCTACTTTCTGAAAATTTTATAAAACATCTACCATAAATTATTCAGCAGTTAACTGAAGTATTTAGTGGATGTTGTATAGAATCTCTACCAGCTGTGAAAAAGTTGATTTGGTAGGGTTACACATGCAGTTTTATATTAAGAAATGCAGTTAAAGCAAGTTCGACTTTTACATTCACCTTCAATCCTTCAGAACAGCAGTTGTGTGTTATTGAAACTCCCGGTTCTAAGTCTTCTAAATAGACGTAAATAGTGACATACATTACCTACTATTGAGTGGTTTCTGGAGCTCAGTAATATTGTTTTTGCATTCGAATTTTTAAAAATTATTGACCCAAAGAAGAAATATGAACTTTCAAATTGCGTGTAAACAGTGAAACGCCCTCATATGTATGTTGGACGCCATTTTGGTTGGAGTGCTGAAATCTAAAAATTAGTAAATAGAGTTCTTCAAGTGCATAAAGCATTCCATTCAGTGTATTTATTATTTAAATAATTTCCTTCGAGTCAGCGTGAAGAAACCATTATGGTTATTATGATAATCTATGGTGGCTATATGATTATAATGATCATCTATGTTGGTTATATGATCATTATGATAATCTATGTTGGTATGGTTATTGTGATAATATACTTGGCAAGATTCAGATGGTTCTCAACAATAAAATGTCTTTGGAATCTGTTGTCTATTTACGTTTTGTTCAGTGTCGGATATATGAATAATAATGGAATACTTTTCGAATTGTAAGGACTTGGAAAAAAAATGCATATGGATCTTTTTCTTTTAATATCGCAACGTTTTGGCACCAATGGTAAGTTTTATTTTTTATTCAAATTGATTGTTGATTATCTCTGTTGCGAATATTTGGTTATTTATAAAAATGGATGGTTGAATCCTAGTTACTAAGCACGGGAGTTTGTTTCAAATATGGTAACCCCAAAAAGAAAGCGGAATAATTTTCCGAGTAAACCTTGATACTGATTTGTGTACATTTTTTCGCTTTTTCAGCTGTACATCTACTGCAGCAATTTAGTACGAAATGAACATAAAAAATAATTGACAAAAATACAACCATTAAAATTTTTAATTAAATTACGTGTGATAAGTGAAAATATAATTGCTGCTGAAAATAATCAATCTTATTTTTGGAGTGAATTATAAACAGATATTTTTCATTTTGAAATTCTTACCGAATTATGTAATGCTAATTAAAATCATTAAATTTCTTCAGAACAGAAAATAAATAAAAAATCATCTGCTGGAGCTTCTTGAATTGTTTCCTTATTCCGTTGGCGAGTTTTAAGTTGAATGTCATCTTACTATTCTAACGGAATTCTTTATAATTTGTTGTTCTATTTTGCATTTCCTGGGATTATTCAATAATCTGATACTTCATGATTGAGAAAATCAAATTTTATGATCTCAAATATTACGAGGGATACTGTATTTGGGTTCAAGTGATCATTAGTATGCCCCCGAGTTTGTCGCCAATATGGCAGCCCAACGAAACGCTTTTCTAGCAACCCTAATGCTGATTTGTTTACTACTTTTAACATTGGTTGGGTTGAACGTGAACTGCGACTATTTTAAGAAAAATGTTAAATTAAAAGTAATAAAAAATATCGAGGAAAGATTTTAATTTTGTTTATTACAATTAAAAGCTTTTTTATAGCTATTAAGACACTGCAAGTTTATTTTTTATGTAAACACCAATTAATAAATTTCATTCTTTTGCAATATTTAATTGTTAATATGCGCTTTAAAAAATCGTCATAATTCGTATTTTACGAAATCGTCTGTATTTTTCGTTTTAAAGTCTGATGCAATAGAACTTCGCAGTTCTGAAAGTTCTTTTTTTTTTTTTTTTTGCTCTAACAGTTTGTTTTTTTGATAATTTGTTATGCCTGTAATTATGCAAGAATAGTGGAATGGAAGACAGTATTTCGAGTCGAATGGATGAAGGTTGACTGGGATATATATATATATATATATATATATATATATATACGTTCTGATGAATTTAGGGAATAATACTTGTTTGCAATTTTGTATGGAGAATGGTTTAATTTCTTCTTTCTCTGTTCTTTCTCTTCTTTTGATTATGCACTGTTTCCGTTAACCACACAATCCTTGTGTTCAAAGTGCTAGCGAAGCTACTAGGTTCCCGTTCCCACGGCTAGCGAAGCCATAGGATGTTTATTTAAGTAAAAAATTTTTGCCCTGTGCCTTTAACAGATGCCGGAGGCATCGCATGCTCTATCTTTTGCTCTGTGCTTAACTTAAAAAAATTACTTACCGGTAAAAAAATCATAGTTATATTGCGAAAATTGTTAACCGTGACTATTCCATTGAAGTTTTTGTTGGCGCGACAAGGGGCACACCAAACATTACTTTTACCCTATATTTGTAAATTAGGCGTCTACATTTCAAAATATATATGGCGCAACCAAAAGCACTGAAAAGTTCTGTTAATTTTTTATGGAAATCGTTCTCTGCTCAAATGAAGGATTAGTTTAACCGAGTAAGTCATCCTTCAAAATTATTCTTAAAGAAAGCATCAATATCTAATAGGAAAACTATTAAGAAAGATGCTTTCATTTTCCTTATTATTGCTCTTATTATTATCATGATCTCTAAAGTTAACGACTAGCGAATCTACTATTTTCCCCCTCCTACTGCTAATAAAATTGTAGGATGTTTTTTAAGATAAATTATGCCCGGTGATAAATTATACTTTTTTCAGATGCCGAAGGTATCGCGTGTTCGAATTTTATTGTCTAAAGTACAGATCAGCGCAGCCATTTTGTGAAAGTTTGTTTTTTCAGATTTCAAAAGAGATTCAGAAATTGGGACCAATAAAGGTTCAAAAAGAATTATTATTAGATAAAATAATTGTGATAAAAAATCTGTTAAAATAATTGTGATTTGATTGTATGGTTTGCTATCTTGTTTGACGACTTTGTACTATTGGCAGCGTTGGCGAAATAAGGGGCACACTAATCTAGGATTTACCGAATGTTCTAAATTTATATAAATATTTCTCTGTGTACTAAATTTATATATTATTGTTGAAATGTAGAGTTCAGACGACTTACTGGAAAAATGTTGTGTAATGTTAAAGCTTTCAAGCTTTTAAAGAGTAAAATTTTTTATCGCTCGCAGATCAAACACACATTGGAGAAAATTCCGTTGTGACTGTACGAAAAAAAATAAAATGAAAATTATAAAGATCTACACTATTTATACTACAATAGAACAGAAAATTTACATTAAAAAAACCAAGCATAAATGGTTAAAATGGTCATTAGTGTGCCCCCGAGTTTGTCGCCAATATGGCAACCCAATACAAAGCTCTTGTAGTAACCCTTATGATGTTTTGTTTACTTCTTTCTACAATGGTTGAGTTGTACATGAGCTTCAACTATTTTCATGAAAATATAAATTAAAAATAATATCAATTAAATATTTTATTTTTGATCTGTATTATAATTAAGATTTTTTGTATAGTTAATAAGAAGTTTCAATCATATTTTTAATGCGAATATAAAATATTTATTCCTTTACTCATTTTAATTGTCAGTATGCGATTTCACAAAATCGTCTGGTTTTTTTTCTTTAAAAACCGTCTGCAATAGAATTATTCGCATTTCTCGTCATTCTTTCAAAGCTCTATCGTTTGTTTTCTTCGCTAGTTATTTTTTCGGCAATTATTCAAGAGTGGATGACAGGTGAATGGGATGGAAAAAAACATTTCGAACCTGATAAATGGATGAAGGGTGATTGGAATATTTTTTTTACAACAAATTAAATACTTCAAGTTTGTACTTTATGTCTTTAAAATTTCCTCTTAAATCCATTCTTTTTGTATCTTTGTCTTTCTGAATTATTTATTATTTACTGTTCATGTTATCCGCACATTCCTTATGTTCAATGTGCTAGCGAAGCTACTAGTTCCCCGCTCCCGGGCATAGCGAAGCCGTAGGATGTTTTTTTAAGTTAAAAAATTCTGCCCGGTGCCTTCAACAGATGCCGGGCATCTGTTGAAGGCACCGGGCCTGAAAAATAATAATAAAAAGACAATGCTTATCGATTTAAAAAAATCATCATTATATTGCGAAAAGTCGTAACCGTCACTAACTCTTAAAAGTGTTTGTTTACAGTGTCCGCCATCTTTATTGGCGACTTGGCATCCTTGGCGCGGCAAGGGGCACACTATAAGTAACCTTTACCGCATAAATTTTATGTAAAAGCTGCTTAAGAGAAAAATTGTAGATAATAACTTAGTATAGGCTATATAACTTTTTTAAAGAAAAGACAACTCTTACAATAAGAAAGGTAAACAGATGTATAAGAATGAATTATGATTTCAGATAGAGAATAAGTAAATAGGATATAAGGTATTATTATAAAAGCAGCAAAGATAATAAACAAGTCGTTCAGTAACAAACTATTATAATTCATTATTGTTCATATTGAGAGCATTCAGAACGGATTTAACAGAAATAAATGACTAGCAAAGCTCTGTTCGTAAGGCTAAAAGACTCAGAAGAAGTTTAAGAGGATACTAGAAAAATTAATTACCCAAAATAGAAGTATTACTAAAGTTTATATCAAGATAAAGAAAATAAGAGTGAAAATATCAATGTAAAAATGTAGAATGATGTGTGTGGCAAGTGAAGGTCGCGGGACGAACCTGCGACGTTTGGGCCTGTAGCCGAGTATCATACCGATCGAGCAAAAGGGACCCTTCAGCTCGAAGGATATTATGTGGCTTATAAGGCTGACGCTACAGATGATTAAATTCGATCTTTTACGAAATTTAATGAAAAAATAATCTTCAAATAAATAAAAATAACTCGCAAAAGAACAATTTCAGTTTTTGATTTAAAAACAACAAACTGTTTTGGTGTCTTTATGCAAAAAAAGATAGTTTAAAATTCAAAAACCGGCTTTGAAATTGACTATTCCCTTTAGGAATAGATACAAGACTAAAGGGATGATTTTTTTATTCAAATAATTACAACAAAATAAAATTAACCGCTTGACTTACAAATTTGCTTTCTATTTGAGACATTTATTATCATTTTGATTCCTGTAATAATATAATAGTATTTGAGAAATTGAGAAATGTAAGTGATTTTTGCTTTATATAATATATTTTCACTTTATTGTAAATTTAAAATAAAAAATTCAATAGTTCGATTCACGAGTCAGTCTCGTAATTGTATGCAAAGGGGTTAACCCTTTGCTGTCCGAAAAATAATTAGATGCAAAATTATTCACCAAATACAAAGATTTGTTTATTGCTATGAAAAATAAATACGTATAATTCTTAAGTCGAATTTATTTGAAAAATTAATCTACATCTCTTAACAATTATGTAGGCGTTTTAACAATTAAATTTGAAAAATAAATAAATAAAACGTCAAAATGATGCATAGTCTTGCATGCCGAGTTAGAGTGGCTTAATTTATAAATAAAATTATCCGTAGAAAATATGAGGATTAAATATATATATCATTAAATATATCATTCGAAACGCAGTTTTTGGACAATGCAATAATTCCTAAACGTTTACTAATGAATAAAATTATCGTCAATCAGGAAACGGTTCCTGTTCACATGTCTGTGAATAAATTCACAAACTTTGGTAAAAGTCCCACCAAATTAATTCTATGTTTTTTTAACATGAGCCGCAGTAACTTGAAAGTAAGATCACAGTTATGGGACCGAAGGTAAGATCGCAGTTTTGGGACCGGAGGTTTCTATGCTCAAGACCCGATTCCACCGACGAATGGTCTGGTACATTTTAAATCTGTCGCTACCAAGTATTTTCGGGCTGGTGAGGTTCTGAAGTTTGGAAGTGGTGCCTCTTCAGATAACATTGTGGCAATCTGACCACATTTCAAAATTACACGGTACGTATCAAAATAGCCCAAGTGCTGCATTAAAATGAAATATCAATAAAGCTAAAATCATTCAGCTAATATCTTCTGCCTTTTAAAAATTAGATTACTGAGCACTGAGTCAAATTAGAAATATTAAGTTTAACCCTTTGCGGTCGGGTGTGACTCGACATTCAAGACTGGGCATCGTTTTGACGTTTTATTCAATTATTTTTCAAATTTAATTGTTAAAAATGCCTTTTTAATGGTTAAGAGATGTAGATTGATTTTTCGAAGAAATTCGACTTAAAAGAATTATATACATTTATTTTTCATAGCAGTAAACACATCTTTGTATTAGGTGAATCATTTTGCATCTAATTATTTTTCGGAGTGCGAAGGGTTAAATTTAGACTGCAATAAGCAAAGTATTTTAGAAATAAAATTCAAACAAAACACAGTAAAAGTGAATCAAACCAGTATGAGACAATTATTGAGCAATAAAACCAAAAAACACCAATAATATATAAAAGCAAATAACACATCAGTTTAATAAAAATATATTTCAAAAGATTTTAAAGAAAACTGAACTTATTACTGCAGACAATTGAGCATGTTTAAGGGAATTCATAGAACAGCACCTTTTATTTTACAGCTTCTTTTCTTGAGACACAAGACCACTAACAGTTTTATTCTAAAATTATCCTGATATACACTATCTGTTACCAAAGAAATATCAGCTTTGAATAGCGTAGAAAAATATTACTAGAGTCACTGTTCCATCTTCGTTTGCTCATGCCTTTAACATACCTGGTTTCTAAAATTCTTTTACTCTCATTTTTTTCAAGAGTAAAAACTTAGTCAAAGTTAAATATGTGATCAAATTTTCATGAACAGGATAAAATTATTTTTTTAGCAATTTTTGCTTGAAAATGCTAAAGAATTTGGAAGATTCGTTGAACTGACTTTCACATAACTCTATATGTATTTGCAATTCAATTTAAGAGTTTCTGATGTATGCTAAATATTCAAAAACAATACATAGTCCAGATTTAATATATTTTGGGTGAAACTCGTTCCGAGAATGCGATAATTACTCGAATTGCGAGATAACACAAAATCTAAGCTTTAATTGAATTTTTTTTAGCAATTTGTAATTTATTTTGAAGTCGTATATCAACAAAATTTAATATGCAACTGAAAATATTTAAGCATTTCTTAATTTAGATTTCAGCTTTTATAATTTAATATGCATAGTATATTTCTAATTTTCTTCCTTACATTTGTTTTTTTATATAATTAGTACCAATAAAAAATCTTATTTTTATTATTTTAAGCCAAATATTTTTTAATTAATAGTTGACTTCCATCCTAAATTTTTTACATGATTCTCGGTTTATTTTTACTTTGAAAATTTTTTAAACTAAATATTAACCGATAGTAAATCAAAAATTGATTCTGATTTTACACTCTATTCTAAGAACTTATTTATCTTGCTAATTATATAAAGATTCTCCAAGAAGAATTTGTTTTATTTTATGTAAAAACGCAAAGAACATAAAAAAATTTGTCTTTTCAAGAAATGTTTGTCTTTTAAAATAGCTACTTTAGTTTATAAACAAATAAAGTAAACCAAAAGTTATTTAAGTTAGTATACCAAAAGTGATTTACATACTATTGTGGTAGACGTACTTAACTAAAGGGCCAAGTTTTTTGCTGTATGAATCAGAGCATCTTTTAAGGCTTTAAGAATAGTTCTTTTTCAATTAGCTGACGACTTGGATTATTGTTTGATTTTCTTAATGAAATATATAGAATCCAGTTGAACTGATTTTAGTTTAAAACTGTAATATTCATTTCACTAGCTTAAATTCAGCTTCTAAAATAGGCATACGTTATTTAATCCCGGTTCAAAACTATGGTGTTCTTACAGTATTTAGTTCAGTTTTGCAAGATTAGTTAAAATTAATTATATTTACGATCAACTATAAAACAATATATAGACTAACATAGCCTTAATCTAATCTAAAGCAAATTAATAATTTAATGAATTAATCAAACTTCGTGTTTAATTTAACGGAAAATCCTAAAGGGATTTGAACCTCCTATCCAAAATGCTTCTATATTGCAATGCTTTATACTTGATTTGTCTATTTTCATTTCAAAATTTACAATTATATATAAACAATAACGTTGACACAAAATAAGTTTTAACCCTTTGCTTTCCGATGTCGAGTGTGACTCGACATTCAAGACTAAGTATAATTTTGACGTTTTATTTATTTATTTTTCAAATTTAATTGTTAAAAACGCCTACATAATGGCGAAGAGATGTGGATTAAATTTTCAAAGAAATTCGACTTGAAAGAATTATGTACATTTATTTTTCATAGCATTAAACACATCTTTGTATTAGGTGAATAACTTTGCATCTAATTATTTTTCGGACTGCAAAGGGTTAATTAATATGCAATGCACCAAAATATAAATCCAGTACCCAAAAGAGCACACGAAAGTGGTCTCTCCGAAACTGTCTCGCATTTTCTCCAATAAGGATGTTATTCCGGCCCTCCATTGTCTGAAACTGAGAATTCTGGGTAAACGTACAACTGCCTTACATGGAATTGGGTAACGATAATTAAGAAATGTAGATCTTATCGTGATTCTTATATTTTTATTGAATCTACAGATCTATCGAGCGAAAATTTATGCTGGATGCAATTTTGTCGACCGATCGATACCAAAATTTGTTATGAAACCACAAATGCAGTCAAAAAAATTGCCTTAATGTATCAGACAATGCTATTAGGTGTTATACATTTATAAGCATGCTAGCGACGGTCAATTTTTTGCCAGATTTAATGCAAAATTTGCATATAATTTATATTTTAGATGCTAAACCAGTGTCCAAAATTTTATCTACCTAGCTCTTTGTGTTTTGAAGTTATCGATTTCAATTTACATATTTAATTATAAGTCCAAAACCAAATTTCCGACCAAATTCACCAAATTTCCTTTTATTCATCAAATTTAATCCTTGAGGTTCAAAGCGTTCACAGATGGACACAACATCAAAAATATCCTTTCCGAATGTAAGGAAATCTGTATTATGGAGAGTCCCCAGTATAGAGTTCGAATTTTTTGATGATACAATGTTACCTTCATACTTTTTATACAAGAAAATAAAAAAAAATATCATGAAACATATTTAAAAGTCTGTTAAAATGAGAAAAATGTATATACAAATGCAATCAATATAATTGAAAAACTTATTTTTGAATTTTACAGAAATGTAAAAAGAGTTTTTGCTGAATAATATACACCAAAGTCCTGGAAAAAGACGTTAAAGTTTTAATTGATTTTTAATTTATTATCTAATTAAAATTTTGAAAAAGTCTTTTCTAATAAACATTCATCAAAAAGAAATGAATTTCCACAAGGAATAATTTTAGGCTTAACAGTCAGATGTATAGAGCATTTTGAACGAAGTTTTATTCAAGCATGCAGCGTTCCATAGTTTTCAAATTGTATGCCAACCAAGAAACATAATGATGTTAGCAAATCACATCTTCAGTCTTTACCAGAACCAGACTATAGAAGAATATCTTGAATTAAATGATCTTCATCATTACTGTAGAATATGTTTTTCATTAGAGATTTTGATAAATCTCCATGTTTTAAAACTCCGTGAGTTCCAAAAACACATTTTTAGACAATGCCCGTTTGTCAGCGAGAAAGGTAACTCGTAAACGCTTTGAGTTAGATTGTTCAACTTTGGCATGCGATGATTATATTAGAAGTATTGTAATCATCAAAAATCTCAGTCCAGATTTTGACGAACTTCCACATTTCAAACTTTCCTGAATTTGGACGGCACATTTTTGATATTATGTCTGTTTATGCGGCAATTCAAAAACACTTTGTTCAAATCGAATACATTGAAATATAGTTTGTACTCCAGATTTGTAAATTTCTGTCAAAATTTGAACAAAATCCATTCAGAGGAAGTCTGGCTTGTTGACTTTCCGAATATTACTTAATAATTAGAAAACGGGAGAAGCCTGTTTTAATATTTGAAGTGCTGATCCATGTCCAGTTTGAAACAAGATTTGTCAAAGGGTCGACAAATCTGTTTCCAAACTGTACATGTTAGTCTGTTTTTTTTAATTGGCATATATAACAGATATTGGTCTTTTTTTAATCATGTGGGAGCATGATGTTGGGTTGGTTAGGGGGTTTTGTGGTGTCTCCGAAAAAACTTTGGCAAAAGAATATTCTCTTTGTTATTGGTAGATAGCTAGTCACCTGACCCATGACATTTGATGTTTGTTTTGCCAGTATTGTTAGAAATATTTAATTAAATTTATTGTTAATTACTTTTTGTTTGTCGTTTCTATGAAATGTCATCTACTAGGTTGTTTACGATTACTTACATTTAAATAATTAACCTCGAGCTCAGATTATCGTTTGGAACTTTGGGGGGGGGATTCTCTTTCTAGACTATCGCACTTTTGTTAAACGTGACTTATATTTATTCTTTAATGACATTATAAGCGCATTATTACTAATTGTATTTCACAAAATACTGCGAATATTAGAATATAATTTTAAAATCAGTTGGCATTACGTTCATTGTATTTTACAATACATTATTCAATATCTATACAATATCTATGCATATACAATATCTTCCAGTAATAGTGAGCTTTACTTCAAAATGACCTTTTTCCCCATCTCAAAATCGGTCGATCTCCAAAGCTTTGCCAGTTAGAAAAATTGAAAATAAAATTTAAAAAAAAATTAATCAATAATTTGCCAATAGCAAACAATTACTCTATTCATCTTTTAAGGAGTATGCGAAAAAGTTGCGATTAGACAATTTTCGCTGGTTTTTATTTGATATTCTTTAATTTATGAAGTCTTCTTTATAAAATCTTTAATATTTTTTCTTGCTCTCCTTCTTAGGGAAGTTACAGTGATTGTTACATTTACATGACGCTTTATTTGCATTTTTAAAATGATATTTTCTGAAATTTTAAATTTTGGTAAAACCTTTTTACAAAATTCTCTAAGTTTTAAAACAATATTTTTTTGTTCCACTTTAGTAATTTTTCAATATGTAATGTGTTTTTAAATCGAAGAATAATTAGTCTGCTTAAAAAGATTTTACCGTTGTTTTAATGTTTTATAATATGGAAAAAAAGAGAATCTTATTTCTTATCAGTTTATTCCCAATATGTATATATTGGTTGGAATAAACTTATTTACTAATTTAATGAACCTGATGGTAAATTTATTAACCCTTCTTTGCATGATGATGGAAATTTCCATCATAATATTTAGTCAACAAAAAAAGGTACTCAAAACCCTTGTACAGTAAATTTGTTGTTGCTGGCAACTTTTTAAGCGACTATTGCGTACAAAAAAAACGCAGTTGTCAAAAAATAGCAAACGTCACTGTCAATTACCAGGCCTACAACTTGTCATTCCGCTGTTTGTTGTGACTGGAAGAAATGAGCGAGATTTTAAATTGTTTTATGGAAATTAATTTATTATTAATAATTATTAATTAATTAAATTATCATACAGAATAAGGAAGATTTAGTAAAGAATATTTTTTTATTTATTTAGTACTGAGCTAAATATGTGACAATGCATGATGATGCAAATTTCCATCATATTGTTTTTCACATAATACATATTTTTATTTACACCAAGATTTTTTAAAATATTTTTCCTTTAATCTAGAGCATTAATTACATCACCCTGAATTTTTTTTTTTAAAAAAAGAAAAAATCATGCAAAGAAGGGTTAAGTTGTAAGCTCGATTTAAATAAAATAACCTGATATTCATCTGAATTCGAAGTTTTTTTTTATGTATGTGTATATATTTCGATTTTCAAAACATTTTTGTATTTTTAGCTAATAATTTCATTTTTTTCAAGTAATTTTATGTAAATAAATCAGAAATATTGGTATTTTACAACGTTTTTCAAGTAATTCATTCCGAATGTGTAGCCACATGTCTAACATTTTGATGACCTAGAGTTTTATCATGTGACGCTAGACAGAATCATACAGAATCTAGACAGAATCAGTTTTAAAATATCTGCCTTGATGTAAAACTCAATAATATGAAGATTTCATACTTTAATCACTTCGCAGAGATATAGATATAAAAGTCGAAATTCAACGAAGTGTTTTTTGGAATTCAACTAAGGAACCTTCATAGCGTATTAAATTTGAAATTGATTGACGATCTGCCGAAATTTTGAAATTTCCACAGTTTTTCCGTGAAACTCCAAATGGATCACAGTTAAAAAGTCTATGATATTCTTGAAGTTTAAATTCTGTAATGAGAGTTACGTTTACCACTTTAAGAACAACAAACTACCTTATCTCCATGCATGTTTGAAGTCACATCTAGAATTTCTGCCTCCCAAATTTCTCTAAGTGACCTTTGAAAGGGATGCATTTTATCAAATAAGACGAACTCCTATAAACCGAAACTTGATGAAATAAATTTCTTTCCTTAACGCTATTGAACTTTTTCTTACAGAAGCTTGATGCATCCTTTATAATGCCTTTGTGACCCCAAATGGGGCCTTACCTTTAACCCATTGACTGCCAGCTACGAGATATCTCGGATTGCGTGCTGCAATTTTAGATTAATTACAAATGGCCATTTTAGTTAAAAATATTTTTAAAAGGTGAATGAAAAATTTGTATGGAGTAAAAAAACGTATTAATTTTAAATTTTTATTATGAAAATTATAACTCAGACGATTAGATTATATATATCTAATCGTCTTTTATATATATGAATGTATTACATAAATTTAAAAATATTTTTATTATTGTTGCTAAATATGATAAACTCTAAAACAAGGATCAACGCAAAGTGCTGGCTTCTCGGGGCACTGTGGACAAAAATACCTAGTTTCCTTACGTTTTTTTTCACGTTTGTACACGTTTTCCTTATGTCTCCTTACGTTTTTTTCATTTGTATTTTTTGCAATTTTTATTAAAAAAAGAATACTACGCGATAACTCGTAAGTTGCACCCAGCACTGGAATTTTTATCGGTGACACCAGCTACGAGTTATCTCGTAGTGTTTTTTTTTCTATAAAAATTACTGTAAATGCTATTACAA
>JAOUZG010047704.1:4521396-4583151 GCA_026289955.1 Argiope argentata | reverse complement strand
TAACTCGTAAGTGGCAACCAGCACAGGAATTTTTATCAGTGACGCCAACTACGAGTTATCTTGTAGTGTGTTTTTTTCAATAAAAATTATTGTAAATGCCATTACAACATTATATCAGTAACTTATATTTTGTAAACTTCCCTGTATTCTTCAAAATAAAACCTTGAACGAGGGCAAGACGCTCTAAATATGTCTGACAGTCAATGGGTTAACAGGAGATGACCTGTCTTAAAATTAAAATAAGCGAAAAGGAGTTCTTTTATTACCTCCTTGGCAACGAAGGGAGCGCAAAAGTTGAGCGCTGTCGAAGAGTTGATGAAGTGTTTTCCCCGCATCCGAGCAAACGTCCCGCCGCCCGAGATGCCGAAGAGTCCGGTGGAGAGATGCGCTCAAAGTTGGCACGCGACCAAGGGTGTGGTCACGTGAGTAGTTCGCGATAGGCAGGTTTTGGCGCGAGCGTAGAAAACTCCTTCCCTCGTCTGCGCAGTCAGTTGTGTGGCTGAAAGAGTTCTTGCCGTCCGAGAGCGGCTTTCTACAGAGATGGTGGACGTCGACAACATCGCCTCTTCTCCCAACTCTGCGTCCACGGTAAGTAACTTGCCATGTGCTCCACCGCCGACACTTCAAAAGCGCCGCGCTTCTTAAGCCGATCCTTTCTTCACTAAACGGTCTGGGAGATTTTTTTGCGGAAAACTTTTGTGAGTTGGTTGATTATTTTTTATAAAGGCGCCCCAGTATATTACTTTTGTTGCGATTTTTTTTAAAAAAATTCTTTTTAAGAAACTTAGGAGAAGAAACTATGGAGGAGGGGAAGTTTTGAAAAGTTTTTCTTTCCCACGAAACTTTTCTTTATTCTGTTTTCTTTTTAGATATTCTTTACTGTACTGTATTTACTGAATGGGAAAAATTTTATGGCCTTGTTGGCTTAATTAATTGCCCATTAATATTTTAGTATCGTTTAAAGTGGCTCTGAGATTTCTTATCAATCATTCATTAAAGAAATAGAATGAAATCTCAATAATTAAAAATTATTCTTCTTTAAAGTGTTAAAAATTATCCTATGTTTTACTGCTCGGATTCTTTTGATTCTTTTTATTTTCAAATTATTTTTAAAATTTCAAAAAAAATTATGTGTTGAATGATTTTAGTACATGCGCTCTTATCTTTTGATTTCTCTTAGAAATTACTCTTTCTGCATCATTTAAAAAAATTACTTGTTTGAGAAGAAAGGAAAAAGTTGAAAACTTTTTATTTGAATTGAATTTTTTAGAGAATTTCCTCTTTTTGACCAATAAATTTCGAATAGGTTCTTAATGTGATGTTGAGAAATATTAATGGAGCTGTAAAAAATTAAATTAATCCTATGTGTAAAGTTTTTACTGACTTATCAAAGCTTTCCTCTAAACGTTTAAGTTGAGATTTAAACGTTTTTCGTCGATAAGACAGGCATAGTAACTTTTCAAATTCTTTAGTTTTAAAACTAGTATTGTTTTAGAGCAGACATTTTGTAAAGAAATACTAAGAGAATTATTCGAGTCCTTTTGAAAAAGAGATTTATATTGATTTTAATAATAAAAAGAAAGGAAAGAAATACATATAGAATCATATTTTTTGGTTAAAAAATTTTCTATCCCGAGGTGAAAAAAACTTTAAAGATATGAATTAATTTTTATTCAAGTCTAACCGCAAAATTTCTGTGATGCTAGGAATTTACTTACAGATAAGTTTCTCAAAGATAAATGAATTTTTATGGGTAGTTTAAATTTGTTTTCGCGCACCTTTAAATACATTTTCTCGGAAAGTGAATTTTTATAAATTGCAGAAGAAGTAATATTCTTGAAGCAGCATGAACTTTTTTCTTAATAAGCCATAAAATATTACTGTAATATTAACATTTTTAGTTTTTACATATTTAAAATATTGCTCAGACAGTTGAAAAAATTAGAAATTAGATGCTAGATATAAATGTGAAATCAATAGTATTTTTTCCCGTATTTTAAATTTTTATACAGTCTTTTTAATATGAAAAAAACTTTAATTAAGGTCACTATTACACTTAAATGTTACTTTAAGACCTCTTTTACATATATAATAAGATTATTAATATAAGATTTTGATTTTTCGTTTTGAAGTTACATGCACAATTTAAATTCCAAAGTTTTTAAATTAAGATATCTAATAAGTAGTTTTTTCACCTTTATTGTTGGAAACATACTTTTAATGCCGATATATAATTTCTTTTTGTTATTTTCAAATTTATTTTATAAATCAGAAACAAAGATTTTAAAAAATGATTTAGCCGATCATTTGTAAGGAAATTTGTAACTTTAGTGTCTGCTTATAAATTTTTCAAATTCAAGTTTACAAGTTCTCTATTGTTTTCTCCAAAAATAGCTAATGAGTAAGGAAAGGCATTAATTGTCCCCCTGCCTATTTATTATCATATTAAATAGAATTATTCATTGTAAAACTTTTTTATAATCTTCTATCTATTATTTTGAATAAAAGACATAGGAGTTAAGTTGATTATGAAATCTTGTGTTTCAATTCTCAAACACGTTTCTTGACTTATAACTATTTTTACAAATGTATTTAAGTATTGTAAAAGGATTTTTTTGAAAGAACCAGTTGTTTTAAAGATTTTTTATTTCCATTTTTTCGGTGATAGTTGATTTTAATTATGTTCGTATAGGGTGCTTTCTTTAACTATTTTTTAAATATTTTAAAGTTAAGAAAATATTTCACAAATATATCCTTTTTAGATTTTTTTGTAATAGAGGAGTATTGAAATAAACATTTAAAAGGTCTTTCAAAAGTGCTACTTTTAAGTTAATAAATATAATTTTTCTATGATTTTTTAACACATTTTTTTCTCTAAGTCTACATTAAAAATATTACTTTTTGAATATGTGGACTATGTTTAAAATTTTAAATATTGGTATTGTGCATTTCATTGATTTCTTTTTCCTATTGTTCCTATTTATATTTCTTTTATTAAAAATCTATTATTATTAATTTATAATTCTCTTTCTCAATATGAAAGTCATCTGCATTTTAAAACAAAAATCATTTCTAATATGTAACAAAAATCAAAGTACGTAAAAATTGTAGAATACAAAATATAAATCTAATTTAACATGAGGTTGAAAATATATATACAGAATATAATTGGATATATGTATAAAATTCTTGAAATAATGTGTAACATTTTAAGAAAAATGGTAATATAATTGACTTATATTTAGCAATTAATATCTTTAATCAATCGGATACATTGTAGCAAAACGTTTCAATTGATAGAATCGGCTGTATTTCAGTGTTGAAAAGGCCACTTATCATTTTTCGCTAATGAATAATTTTATAAATTATCAGATTGATAAAGTTTTTGATATTCATTTTTCGCTCGCTCTTTTTGTTTCGAAATCCAACAACTTTAAGTTTAAAAAAAGTTTTTTGTCAGGCATTTTAAATTTGATAACATTTTAAGTAATGAGATTTTCACTTTTTTACTTATATAGAATTATAAATTACTTGATCTTAATTGCCTTATTCTAAATTGGACAAACTTTTATTATTCTCTTTTATTATTTGTTACCTTGAAATCAGCTTTTTTAAACTTTTAAATTCAACTTCATTTATAATGGTAAAATTATTTTTGTACTTTGAGTGTTTATAAAGTATACTTTTTGAAAGAAAAATTGAACTCGTGTAATTTCTTGTAACTTTAATTAATTCCATAACTCATTTAATTTTAATTAATTTCAGTAAATTAATGAGACAATCCAATATTTTGATAAAACAGAAAATTTTAAAATTTCTTGTTTAGAAGATGAAATTAACAAGAATACGGTGAGAATTTATTTATTCGATGAATTTCTTTAGCATTCAATTCAAAATTATCATTGCTTTATAAAATGTAGTTACGGACTTTGAATTATGATTTCTTTATAGCTATACTGCTTATGGTAACTCTATATTGTAGAACAGCACGATAAAAGCCATACAACTTTTAAAAAACCAAGAATTTGTGAATTATTACAATTTTTATAGCACCAAAATTGTATATATTTTTTTAAATTTAAAGTTAACTTATATCTTAATTATTTTTAAAAACTGTCTTGGTTTGTAAAGCATGTTTTTTATGAAAATAATTTAAGCTATACGAAGAACAATTTTCTCTTTTCTAATTAATTGTTGCATTTAAAAAATATTTTTGTTGACCTTCGTTATTATTGTAATTATCCTGCGGTTCATTCATGAGAAGTGCCGTCAAGCCAAAAATGCTACTTCTCATGTATTCTGTACAACTTTATAGTGAAAAAATAAAAATAATTAATGACTTTAATGATGATTAATGATAGTATGAATAATTGGTGTAAAAATTTGTGCAATAGTGACCGGATGGAGTTACCATGAGCCAATGCTTTAGCATAGTAATATATATGTTAAGAAATCAAAAATGGCTCTGATTTGTCGGTAATTATTCAGCGTTTTATTCAAATTTAAAAACAAATGAGTTTGCATAGCATTCTCAAAGATATATTTGTGAATTAATAATAAATAAACATTCCATTCATACTTTCGATGATTCTTTTCGAATGATTTTTCTTGATGTTCCAAACTTGCCCATAAATTTGCATGAATTTTCAAACCTCTTTAAATGAGCGCGCTGTCATTTTTTATTTTCCGTTCATTTAAAATGAAAATCAATGTGGAGCATACTGAAATCAGTAGAATTTTAAAAATGCGCTTCGAATTGAGATATTCTAAGGCGCTTTATCAAAATGCATTGCTCTAGTTTAATTTTTAAAAATCATTTCACAATTGACCCTGCCAACCCGAAGTAGTTTTATTCAAAAAAAAGGGAACATGTTCAACAGTAAAAGATTAATATTGATTTTCTAGTTTAAAATTTTGATTTCATTCTATAAGGTATTTTTAAAATTCGCCATATAAGAACTATGTGCTAGCTGCTTTAATTAGTAGAAGAATAGTTTCATATCTGATTTAGTTATATCATGATACGAACGCTATTTTGTTTGAAATTTATTCAATTTAAGTGGACTCTTCATGTATCCGAAGAATTTTCATTATTAAACTTTTTCGACGATGTCTTACTCTGAAAAGGGTATCTTGCACTTCAAATTTTTCATTGAAATAAAAACCGAGATGTTCCAAAATTTTATTAAATTAGTAATTTATTATTATTATTAATTTTTAAAATTAATCAATAAATCAAATTAATTATCTAATAAGTTAAACGATTTTATGTCTTTCAATCAGTTTGTCACAAAAGGTGTTTTAATATGCCTCTACTAGTAGAAAAAAAAGCTTTTTATAAAGTCAAATAGGAAAAAAGGTGTTCCATGTGGTATGAGAGGTTAGATTTATAGTTTAATTTGCTTTTTAAAAATATCGCTCGGACAATAATTTGATTGTTAAAAAATTAAAATAAAATTAGTTAATAATGTGCGAGAGTTTGTTTTAATCTTTCGCGACTTCCACAAAAAAATAAGACTGCTATTACTAGAAATAGAATTATTTATTGAGAAAAAAACTTAAGATAAGAAATGCTACATAATGTTGTAATACATAATCAAGAAAATCAAAGATAAGACTAAGAAAAAATGATGTATCATTGACATGGTTAGAAGCTCGTCGAACTTCTTAAAAAGATACAAGTTTTGTTTCCGGGCATTTCATTAAGGAAAAAATATAAAATAGCACTACGTTACTCAGGAAAGAAATGTATACTCGAAATGTATACTTTTGAAATGTCCCAAATTAAGTACTTGAAAATAGATCAATTTCTTAAACATTAAATTATTTTAGAAGTATTTACCGTCTTTTAAAATTCTATAACTTGTCCTCTGCAGTCCTCTTCTGGTTGTAAATATGAAATCGAACTTATTTTTAAACCCTTAGTGATTGCAGTAATTAAATGTAGTAGAAAATCGTATAGAGCTGTTAAAAATATAAATTTTTATTTAATATGCGTTATAGAAAATTTCAAAGAACGAGAACTTATCTGTACTGTGGTCTATTTTAAATAAATTTGCTGTACAATTCAATTCCCTGCTACTAGAATCGATCAAAGCTCGATTTTTAAGCACTATACGAAAGTCTAATTTACCGCTTATTAACAATGAGTAATTAAAGAATTCAGAGAGATTTTTATAGTATTTTAATGAGCACACATTTTTTAGGGTTTTGAAGGTCTTTTCTGCTTTTTGTATTTACATAAAAGCGTTATAGTTAAATCAGTTTATATTTAAACTATTTGTTTTGTGTGAATATACTCTTATGAAAACAAGTGTATTTTCTGAAACAGTATCTGCAATTTTTGCTGACACATATTTATTTCTGTAGAATTCATAGCTTTCTGTTTCTGAAAAACTGTCTCAGAAAATTATCATTTCTTATAGAAGATATCAATATGTTATATAAATATTAGATATTCGCAGAAGCAAATTATATTTAACTTTTAGTTCTTTCATTTACAATAGTAATACTTGAAATTGTTTTGGGTATTATCAAATTAGGTTTTTATTGCAATATTTAATAAAATACGTATAACAAGAATAATGAATGTAATCATCGGAATACCCGGTTGTAAGAGTTTCGGAAATATTTCTGTTGGGATTTGTAGAAAGTGTAATGTTTTTAAGATTCTTATTAATGAAATTTGAAATACTCATTTACAGAGATAAATGCGTACCGAAGAAATATTTTAGAAATCTTATTGCTTCTAAGTTAAAAATTAAGTTAGTTACCTCCCCTCCCTTCTCCATAGCTTTTCTCTTCAAATAACTGCAAATGGAAAACCCACTCGAAATTTTTGAGGAATATAATTTTTTGCTTTGTGCAAGAGGAATTTTATAAAATATTACAGGCAAAGAGTAATACTATATGTAGAATTTCTATATCAATTATGTATTACTAGTTTGTACACTCATCGTTACTCGGGATTAAAATGTATAGTATTTTTAACTTAAAAATTGCTTGCGTAAATTATTATCGCATACAAAATCCTCTTATTGTCTGCTTTTAACTGAAATTAGAAAACTATTGAAACAGGCGATTTTCAAAAATCAACGAAAGTTAGTTTTATCTAAGTTAATATGTTTTAGATTATTTCGGAATCTTTTTCTCACAAATGCTGAAAAAGAAGAGTTACATTCTTTTGAACAATTCAGTTTAATTCTAAATATAGTAAAATCACTACTTTAAGACCGATCAAAAGTATTATCAAAAGATATATTAAAATAAAATTTAAAAGAATTGTGATAGAGTAGTACAAAAAACTAAAAAAAAGAGGAAATTATTATTAATTTCGTATTAATTGAGCTTTTAATTACTTTTTGTTTTTTGAAAACTCGAAAACATTCTTATCTTATAAAATATGTGCTAAAAATTTAGTTGAAATCATCCTATTGTGTAGGAAGACATCCGTACATAGCTAAATTTTTTATTTTTATTAAGATTTTTAAAGCGATAACTTAACTATTCTAATACGTTTGTCTTATTTTGCTCATTAGCTCTTATTATGTGATCAAAAGATATTTTAAAGATTATTATATTCTTAATCAAAATATTTAGATAATGTTTATAATTATACTACAAATTTATCAAAGAAATTGATTGAATTATATAAGAAATTTAATTATATGCATATATAGCTTTTATGACCTTTTTTATACTAAGATTAATACAGTGAGAATTTCATTAAATTTTAATTTGCTGCTGAGTAGCCTTCATAATGGAATCAAAATGCACTTTTGAAGTTTTTATATAAGAAAACTTTCTGACAATGCATTCAATTACACCATCAATTTATTAAATTAATATAATGAGTTTTATTAATTTATATAATTAAAATCAACCCACACACCAGTCAATTTTGTTCATATATTAGAAAAATTCTAAGAAAAGATCTAAATTTTTATTCCACCTTTTTTGTTTTTCATCATTAAAAGCACCACTAAGGTTTCCTCTGTAAGTTCCTTTTTTAACCACTTCCTATTAAAATTATATAAAGCATATATGAACAGAAAGATTCTATTTGATGTAGTTTTTTTTATCAAACTGATAAGTTACGAGAAACCTTATAAAAATCGTTGTTTTATGAAATTTTAAAAAATTGCAACCCACTGCATTTTCTTAAGTTCCAGTACGGAGTTGAATCTGCATGAAAATTATGATTAAAAATAATACACAGATAATGTTTTTGATTAAAATATTTATGAAATATCTGTTGCTTCTAAAACAATTTCGAAATATCTGCAAAAATTGAAATAATATACATGGGTATAAATTTCCGTTCTTTTTTTTCTTACTGCTGCATTTTGCTTTATCGCAAAAGATATTCAGAGAGAATCTAGATGAAAAAAAAAAAGAACGGAATTTAAAATTTCATTAGTTAAAATTAATTTTATTAAATGCTGATATTTTTTTAAATCTAATATATTAAACTGTTTTTTAGGTATAAATATAATGAATGTTAATGTTGGATGTTACATTTCATACACATAAATATAATTTAATAAAAATATTTATAAATTTAACTAAGCCTAAATTTTTATTAAGCCTAAAGTTTATGAAAGTTTTATGTTTCTGTTATTATTAGCTGTCTTGGTGTTTTTTTTGGTTCATGATTTAGGATTCAAGTTTTGATTTTAGATTTGTAGATTAATTTTTCACGTGGGCATCATGTTACTGAAATTTAGAGCAAAAATCTAGTCATAGTTGGTAGCGTGTACTATCATATGAGCTATAATTGGAACATTCCGAGATAAGAGCATTTCCGAGAAGATTTGAGGAATATTGTACTAGCATTGGCGCATAGAATTTTCGACATATCAGATCCATTATGAAGCAGCGTATATAGGTATGAGTTTAAAAATATATTTATAACTAAATTATTTAAAAATCTGGTTACTTTATAAATTCTTAATACTAAAGGTCTAATAGTGAAAATGATAAAGTATAATCCAGTCTCTATTTAGTTAAATCTCATCATTTCACATAAAAATTTTATAATATAGAAAATTTGTTTTATAGAAATTAGTAAAATTATAAATACAAGAAAAAAATAAAGGGTGAAACTTACTTATCAATTTTATTGGATTTAGCACATATTATTATCATGAAAAGTCTGCATTTCTGTTTCGTACGATAACATTTTTTTAAATCAGATTTTTCACGCTTTTCTAATGATCTGAAATATTTTGTTGAAACTGTAGCGTTTCATATTATATTAAATATTGTTAATATATCTTCGTGGGAAGTTTTTTTAATAGCGTCTTCATTACTCATGAATTGTTTCAATTACTTTTCGTAACAATTTTTCATTCATGATGGATATTCATCCATTGTAATGTCTTTATCACCTTGAACATAACTGCAAGTCTACGCTTTCTACTATACTATATGAATATATGAACTCATGGCAGTTCATTTGGTAAATTTTGTAATAAATCCAGAAATGGAAAGTTGCGTCATTTTACAGAGAAAAAAAACTCCGAAAAATTTCTTTCAATAGCAATTATTTTTCATAATATACGGAAAAAAATAGCATGTAAAAGGCATTCAATATTTTTCAGAAAATTTCCTTTTATAGAAACTTCATTAATGGGTGTTTATTGTTTGAGCACTTTATTTCATTATTAACTCTAGTAAAATTATATATTTCTGTAGAATTTTTGAATACCGTACAGTTTATTGCCAATAATGAGTTTTTATTTAAGATCATTAACTGAATGAACAAAAATTTTATGTAAGAGAAATTTTGAAAAGTTTTGAAGTAGGGATTTCTATCGCAAATTTCATGTCCTAAAATTGTTTACTAATATATTTTTTTGTTATGTTTTAAAAGCTGCCCACATTAAATTTAAGTGAAAACCAAATAATCTGAGTTTTCGGCAAATCAGAGAAAAATAAATAGATAAATTTCTATTTTAAAATTTTTGCTTTTTCGTACGAAAAATATGAAAATGTATTTTGATATTCAAAAAAATCGAATTCGTGTTTTTGACTAATATGCACGTTTCAGATCTTCCTCAGCCCGAAAAGCACTATTTTTGGAATTATGTATGTGGTTCTGTTTGTGAATTTGATAACTCAAAAATACTTTGGAATTTTTACTTTCTCGTACGAAGTATGGAGAGAATGTATTATGATAGTCAAAAACTTCGATTTCGTGTTTTTCACAAGTCTGCACGTTTCAAAATTCTCTGAGCCAAAAAGCGCCATTTTTCAAATTATGTATGTTGTTCTGTTTATGAATTTGATAACTCAAAATTACTTTGAGCTTTACGATGGTTGAAATTTGGTACATAAGTTTTACACAAAAATTTGTTGATTTCTTTTAAATTTTAAATGAAATCCATTGGAGAAAATATGCCTGTCCGGCTGTCCGAGTACAAATGAACATAATCTTACAAAACGTAAAGAGCTAGAAAGATGCAAATTTGTAACCAAATTTAACATCTAAAATGTAGATCCACATCTAATTTTCAGGAAAATTGGTGTCTGGATTGGTCTGTAAATTTGCATCTATGTGGACGTAACGGACTGAAATAAATTTTACCTTATGATTACATTTTTGTTGTATATCAAATTCTGATTTCAGTCGATAGAAAAAATACCAAAAATGCATATTGGATTTTCTGGTACTTGTGTTTTAACTGCTTTCTGGTAATTTATCGTTAAAAATAGCTGCTTCGCTGTAATAAAAACATTTTGAGCCACACCAAATATTGATCTTTCGTAACTATCGTTCGGCAGTGCTATGTACTTATTAGATTAAGTGCTGGATTTCTTTAATATACTAAGAAATTCATATCTCCTGTATCGGTTTCTGATAATAAAATTCTGAGCCCTCAAAACATTCATGACTTTGCCCCTTATCCACAAATTTTAAGTGAAGAGAGAAAGACAATATTTTTATTAAAGAATATACTAGAAAGTTTAGGGGAGAGTGGCTGTAGTGAAATAGTTGCAATGTTTCTATTTTTAAATTCTGAGAGATTTATAGTGGATTGAAATCAAAAAATCACTCACAACCCAATTTAGGAAAGGAATACGATGTTTAATTTTTTCTCAAGAATCCCAAGTATTATGAATGGAGCGTTTTGATTTTATTGAGAAGAAAATGCCTATCGTGCGATTAAGTTATTACTCAGCAAAAGAATCGCATAAACATGATTACAAGTATCGATTAAGATAAAATTATATTTTTAACCTTGATCAATGACTTCAGTTTAGAAGATTAAGCGAAGATAGTGCGTTTTTGGAATTAATATTTTCCCAAGATTCATTTTCTCATTATATGTACTCGCCAAACTGAATTTTATTCATAAATAGCTAAACATTTCTGACATTGAAACGACAGAATGTTTATATAAACAGTTTCAGTTATTTAACTGATAATTCAAAAATGAAGAATGAAGATTGCTGCTATGAAAGTAAACAGGAAATCAGTATTAATAATTTTTGTTGAAAAACAACAAGAGTGATTTTCCTAAAACACTCGCATATTTCTCATTAAAGATGCAATCCTTCTCCTTCACGCATAAAAATTATGGACGTTGAGAATGCGACGAACTTCAAGTGCTCTAATTTTGATTTTCAGAGTATCTCGTGTGCTTTTTGGGCTTCGTAATATAGTGAAAAAAAATCGTCTATGTATTCTGGACGCTCTTTTGTTGTCCGATTGAAACCCAAGTTCAAGCAAGATCGCAAAAGCTAAAATTTTTGGAACAAGATCGTATACAGAATTCCACTTATCTAACTCCTTTTATTTTTGAGTTATTGCATTTGCGTACAGACAAATATATAGACTGCTGAAATATAATAACCTTTTGACAGACTGAAACCAAATTTAGTACAGGGATTACACTTCAGATGTTAAAACCATGAGTTAAATACACTTCAGATGTTAAAACCATGAGTTAAATACACTTCAGATGTTAAAACCGTGAGTTAAATACAGTTCAGATGTTAAAACCGTGAGTTAAATACAGTTCAGATGTTAAAACCGTGAGTTAAATACAGTTCAGATGTTAAAACTGTGAGTTAAATACACTTCAGATGTTAAAAACATGAGTGAAATTTTACATATCTTACTCTTTTAAGTTCTGAAATTATCGTTATTACTTTCAACTAAACATTAAAATGCAGGCAATTTTTGTTAATGGATTTTGATCGAAACTTGAGTGAAATATACAAATCGGATGTAAATACAATGTACCAAATTTCATCCGTCTAGTTTAAAGTGTTTTCAAACTATCGTGTTCAGAGAAAAAAAATCCAGAGTTGATATTTTTTGACGATTTCAGTACTTTCTATTTGTATATTTCACACAGGAAAACAAACTTGATATAATTTTGATTTCAATGGGATTTCTCCGCCAGGAATTTCTTTAACTCTTATTATTTTCCGAATATTGCCAATCAGTCAAACTCTGAAAGAGTTCGGCTGATCTATTTTATTAATTTTCAAAGCAGCTTGACTGTACAAATAGATTATTTTCCAGGGCCGTACAGAAAAGCTAGCACATGAGGCTGCAGCAATAGATACCGGCGATGAATCTCAATCCAATACAGTGGCGTTAATCAGACGAAAATATCCTGAAAATTCTGTATTCAGATTTCTTATAATAATCACTCTGCACATTTAGATATTATATATTTTTATATTTAGAAGATATAATGCTTAATACAAAGAATTAATGTTTTAATCCTTTGAATTTGAAAACGAATTCGATGGATAGTTATTCCCTTAATACAAAGGCTTATTTATTTCCCCGAAAAATAAATATGTATAATTGTTTTAAGTTGAATTTACTCGAAATCTTTACCTACATCTTCTTACAACCCTGTAGGCATATTTAACAATCAAAGTTAAAAAATATAAAATATCAAAATGATGCTCCGTCTTCAATGGTGCTCCCGATGAGCTACATGAATGCAAAAAGTTATGCTATGTGAATGCCTTAAACATCTGGTCTCTTTATATTTTTAAAAGCAGATTTCTTCTATTACATTACATATCAAAGCAATTGCAGTACCTATTTTCAAGTGAATATTGCAGTAAAAGAATTGAGCATATGTATACTCGAGATAATATGAGAATTTTTATTAAGTGGTAATATATATCGAAGCTGTTATCTACGCATTAATTATTTGACATTGAACTGGAATCGGAATCTTTATAATAAAATATTTGGCTCATTGGCCGTCAAAATATTTTATTAAATGGATGAATGCATCTTTTTAAAAGCTTCTTTATATGGTTGGATTTTGAAATATTTTGATTGGATTTTGTCCCAAATGGTTAAGTATTCAATGCAGAATCTTGTAAGTTTTAATATTATAACAGTTTTTATATATTAAGGGATTTAACCAAAATAGATTTAAAAATTCTAAACACAGCATATTAAGCTATAAAAAGTAGTTTGCATAAAATTTGAAACAATATTAAATCCTTTATAAATTAAAAATAATATTGTATCTTGTTCTATACATTCTTAATTAACATACGCAGCTATAATAATGAATACCTAAAGACAAATTGTTATAAAAGAAGCATCAATTTAAATTTATTGGATGAAATTAATGGCAATTATATAAGAAATAATTTCTCATCTGGCGCCTTTTTGCATATCAATTTTTCAGCAATCAAGGTCATTTAAAGCGTTCTGAAACTTAAATACAAACAAAAAAATGGCACATTGGAACTGGTCTGTAAACGAGAAAATTCTTTTCAGGTTGGGTGTTTTTCATTTTTATTTTGACGAAATTAAGCATAAAAATATCTAAGAAAATGATTTAAAATGCACAAATTAACGCGCTAGTTTCAAAAGTGATCTTTATTTACCAACAAATTTAAATATTTCAATTTTTTTGAATTATACAAATTATAGCAGGAAACACCGCAAGATGAAGAAGATGACTTCCATTTATAAAGATGATTCCAACTAGCAATGGTTTTTTAACTTTAAAAAATATTCGATTGTAGTCAGAAATTGATCTAAAATCATCCAATAATTCTTTGACAGAATTTTCAAAAGTTGAATTTTACTTTAAAAAAGTTTTTAGCTATAACAAAAAGCAAAACTCAACAAGAATATGCTTCCACGTGTCCAGAGTTAACATTTTCTTGACCTATCTAAAATGTAATTTTGGAGTTTAGAGATGTCAAAATAATTTGCCCGAGGGAATTCCACTAAGATAAAGTTTTTTTCCCTCCCACTAACCTTTGATCTACATTTTAAAGCTTTCTTTTAAAAGTATTTTGAAAATGACTACCCCCAACTCTTCTAAATCTTCGTAAATTTTCCATTTTCTTTCTTTATTCACCTTCGTTTTCTCTTGATCCTTTGTTGAAAGGAGGCTACGTTTTGGAAAGTACAATTAAGAGAAACACGACTGCCGCTTTAACTTTTCCCTCTTAAAGCACTCTTTAGAAGGTGAAAAAGTGAATTGAGAATGTGTCACTTTCGTTAACCCATTGTTAAGATTTATTACCGTTTAAATCCCTCTTACTAGCAGAATCTGACGTTTTAAATGCACTTTATGGTTTTGGTTTTTCAATGAGACTGAATATTCTCCCATGTTTTATGTTCATCTTCTCTTCCACAGATACGTCAACGATGTTTACGAAAACTATGGTTTTATAAATTTCAAATGAGTATGATTATTTATGTGCTCTTTCGAGTGAATAAGTAAATAAATAAATATATGCATTAAATACATTTTAAGCTTACAATCATACACTCTTTAGAAGGTGAAAAAGTGAATTTAGAATGTGTCACGATCGTTAACCCGTTGTTAGGATTTATTACCGTTTAAACTCCCCTTACTAGGAGAATCTGACGTTTTAAATGCACTTCAGGGTTTTGCTTTTTCAATAAGATTGAATATCGTCTCATGTTTTATGTTCATCTTCTCTTCCACAGGTACGTCAACGATGTTTATGAAAACTATGGTTTTATAAATTTGAAATGAGTATGATTATTTATGTTCGCTTTCAAGCGAATATATATATATATATATATATATATATATATATAATAACTCATTTTAAGCTTACAATCATAGACTTATATTTCTGCATTGAGCCAAATTATTTAAATAAAATTTGCTGGATCGAGTTATTTCTGTAAGAGTAGTAAGCAATTTTGATATTTACATTTATTTATACTACTCTAAGATTAAACAATTTATTTTTTAACCCCTTAACCGGTTTGTCCGTACGCCGTACATACATCGATTTATCGAATTTTGATAGGTGTAAACAAAAAATAAATCATTCATAACATATATAATTCAATAGTAAAATGATTTCGAATACGTAGATAAGCCAAGTATTCCATGGATTTCCATTTGAATCAAAATAAGAAAATATTCCCAAAATAGAGAGTATCATCTTATTAGATAGTAAGGAAAATAAACCGGTTAAGGGGTTAAGAATGTTTGTTCTTGACAAGAGGAATACAACTTTTAAATATAGATTTTTGTTAAAAAAAATTAATGCCGCATTCTTATTTTGTATCATCACCATTTTGATCTTTAAAATTATTCTCGATTTCTTTATTAATAACTTAATATTAGAAATTATTTCAATTTCATTCTAAAGTAAGAATGTTTTTCATAAAGAGATTTTAATTATATTTTCATGTTTTTCACGATATATACCAATTAAAAAATTAAATATAAGAAAGTTAAAAATTATTTTTATCGTGTCTGTTAAGTTTAATTATGTTATTGCTTTGTTTCACATTTATATATAGCCTTGGATGTATTGGCATTCATTCATGCATTAAACAACTCAATTCAATATGCTTGCATTCAGTGAAATTGAATATTCTTGGCAATATTGCCTTTATTTGGAATATAATAATTTTATTGAACTTATTCTTGCATTTTATCTGCACTTAGCCATTGGTTCGCATAATAAAATGATTTCCTGAAAACATCATGAAAATTTGAAATCATGCAATTCAATCAATATTTAATTTTGTAAATATATTTGTAGTAATGGCAATAAGTTATATGAGTTCATTTTGTGTAACGGGCTATTTTAATACATTCATATATTTCATAAAAATGAATCTCAAGTTAACCATTTTAATTAAAAAAATATTGGATTTTATAACTATGTATAAACACTAATAATTCTTTTTAGTACTGTCACATACCTTACATCATTATTGCACTCTTTCATAAATCACATTTTTACACTTTTAGACATACCTTACATCATTATTGAACTCGCTCATAAATCACATTTTTACACTTTTAGACATACCTTACATCATTATTGCACTCTTTCATAAATCATATTTTTACACTTTTTTGGATTTTGTAGACATTCCATATTTCAATTTTACTAATTATAAATTGATATAAATATTTAAATTCGTTCGTTACACAGGGTAGTAAAAACACTATATTATACTAAATTAAACTAAAATAAAATACAGACAAACTAATAAGGACATATCTTAAATATGTTTTCAAACATACTAGACTAATATTCAGCAATTTGTAAGCTTTGGAGATCGAGCATTAACTATATAGATGCCAAGCTAGTATTGAATTTTGGAATCGGATTATATTATTTAGGCCTAAAAAGGGACCCTAAATATAAAAACTAAAATCAGGTAAAAAATTCAATTCTTGTAGCTGTATCAAAAAAGTTATAAGAAAAGCTTGAGAATTCAATTTCTCTTTTTAAAAAGTTGCATTTTCTACAAATCTTACTGTGCAGCTGAATGTTTGCTTTCGTAGTTATTTATTTACTGATGAAATTTGTATTAAAGGGTTTTCGTTCCATTCAATGGGACTGATGGGAGCATTAAGAAAGATGCATTTTCCGTGTGCTGTTAGCTTTGAAGATTAACAGCGCGGTGCATATCTCATGCTGGTGGCTAAGCAGCGGGTGCCCCTGTTGTAGTTGAAATCAAAACGACTGATGTATTCGCAATGAAAGGAATTTGAATGATAGATCAAATGCAGATGGGCTTCTTTCTTTTGGTACTACTTGAGAAATGTTGTATTTATCTGTTTTATTTAAATCCAAATTAAACCAATGAATTGGCATATTTTCAGACAGATGAAGATTTTCAGAGATTTAATACGCCCTTATCTTTTATATATGTCTTTTCTATGCTATGACTTTTTTAACTAATTTTTTTTCATATATATTAGGTTGGGGAAAAAGAAATCCATTATTATTTTACAGCCATCTACCGAGAAAATAATGAATTTCTTTTTCCATTATTTTCAAAAAATTCCATGTGGGAAAAAATAATGGAAAGAAATCCATTATTTTTTCGGTAGATGGCTGTAAAATAATAATGGATTTCTTTTTCCACAACCTAATATTATACAGATGATAGTTTTAACTAGTTATTTTCATTTCTTATCAAATCGCCAATTTCAAAATCCCAGCAACCTTATTTCTATGGTAAATTTAAATATTTAATTTTGGTTTATAAGATCATTAGAAAAAGGATTGTATTTTTTAAAATCCCCCCAAAATATACGCAAGAGTAAGGGTATTAAGAGATAATACCTATACAGAATTTTTTTTAACACAAGAATTCACTGATCTAATCTGTATTTTCTTACTAAATTAGTCATTTAGGCGTGTCAGATTTTATATACTTGAACCCGAGAATTCAAATAGAAAGCATTCATGAGATTAATTCAAATAAACTTTCTTATTGATAAGAATCATTTTAACAGAATCAATGCGACCTGTTTTAAGGCCTCGGACTAGATGATTTTTTGTTTGCATTTCAACGAAGAATCATCTTACAAGTGGGCTTGATCTCGTTAACTCCATTGGGATTAGATATCCTCCCGTTGGCGTGGCTCGGAAATTTGAAAAGGAATTACCAGCTGAAATCAGTCCTCATCATCTGACCGCTCTTAAACACTCTTCATTTTATTTCAAAATGTAATGTAAATATAGTGAAACGAAATAATTTTTTTAAATAAATCAAAAATAAATATATCGTTTTTGAACAAGCTTATAAAAAGGCGAAAAATTCCTATGTATGGAAAAGTGTTTCAAACGGAAGGTTTCAAAACTTTTCCGCTTGAATGATTCCGTGTACGGCAACCACCATGAGACAAAAGACAAAGTATAAAAGGACGATAAAACTGTCTTAACTTTTTACATTTTTGAAAATTATTACATCAAACTAGAGAAAAACGTCAGTTTAAAATTCAAATGAAATTTGAATTCAATTGAGAGACAAAAATACATTTTAAAAACAACTGCGTATACAAAACACACAATTATCGCAATTAAAAAATAAAAATGTTTATAATTTTTCTTCTAAAACGTTATTTATATCCTGAAGCAATACTAATCTAAACATTTATTGCCTTTTAGTGACCTTGAAATTTTCAATTGAAAAGTTTTCTTTTTAAATTTATTTATAATCTCACGTAAGTGTCGTGTTTAATTTTACTCAGCGTCGTGGGCGTTATTGAGCTGTTTCATTTGCTTATTTGTATGTATTTCTGATATTGAAAAGAATGCATTTTCTTTGTCAATGATCTTTATTATTATTATTTAGATAGAAGAGCTTTTAATGACCTCTTAATAAATGTAAAATTTTTTTATGAATGCTATCTTTAAAAATCTATTTCCATACATTTAATGGCTCAGTTGGAAAAAAAATTCTCATATTTTATTTGCTTAATTTAGTTGTTTTAACATCAAGATAAAATATCACTAAAGTTACTTGAGGTTAAAGTTACCTTATGATTTTGAACTAAAGTCTAATGGTACTTGAGATATCATCCCCACTCTTAACTGCCGTACCACATCACCATTCAAATGAAATTTGAAGGTTATTTGTTCCTGATGGACTTTATTTGCACCAATTGTGGTACAATCGGGTTTCGAAACTGGGAGCTTCTACCAATAATGCCGAAATGTTACCTTCTGGAAAATGTGGCCCAATCATTCCTTTGTATTCCTAACGAATGCATTTTGAATTTATCATATTTAATTTCATTCGTTTCAGAATTCAATACAGTATCCGAAGAACATTTCTAAAAAATATGTGAAATTATTTTCTCGCACGTACCACATGTATATATTCTTCTTGTCGCTATTGAAAATGAAATATATCACGGAATTTTTCGAAAATTATCCTGATATATGTATATGAATATATTTCAATTCGAATGAACAAAAATGAATTCCCACTTTCAAAAGTTAATCGAGACTTTTCAAAATTCGGTCTCTTTTTATGAAATTTTAGCTCCATTTCTCTAAAAGTAAAAATTTTCAGTTGACATCAAAGGATCCCGGATCAATTTGAGTTACAATTAGTACGTAGCTTCTGTATCGATTCGTGTGGCTACGGATTCTTCGATCCGTATCGATTTTTAACCACTGTATAAATTCAGCTAATCAGAACGAATAGTTATGCCTTTAATTCCTAGAAGATGAATAGAATTTCGAGCGCAGTTGAAATGACGGCGGATTTGATTTATAGGCCAATAAAGGCTTATGGGTATCGGTCAGAGCCATCTGCGAAAGATTAGAAGTGTAAATGCACACAGTTTATCGTAGAATTTTTAAATTTTGTTAGTTAATCTCTTGCTATAAGGCGTAGATGAGTTGTAAACAAACACTGGTGTTCTTATAGAATTAAGGGACTCTATCATCTATCTATCCTAACTTAAGCGTCTTGTTATACGAATATCATGGTGTTTAAGCTCAGAATTTGACCCTGTTTCTTATTTATTTATCTTTAATAATAATTATGACTAATGCTTTATGTTTAAAAATGCTAGCACCTTGAATGGGTTTCGTTATATGCATACTTCTTTTTCCTAAAAGGAATGAGAACTGCTTAAAAACAGTAGGACACTAGATGTGCATTTTTTTTAAATTGTTCTCAAATTATTTTTTATAAAAATCATTTTTTAGATTCACCGAAAAAGTATCAGTATCATTATTATGATATTAAAAAATAAACCATAATCAACAACAAAAATGGTTTCTTTCATTTAAAACCGTTTAAAAAAATTAGAACAGTTATAAAAAGAACAAAATATAAGCAATTTTAATAAAGAATTCTCTTTCCATTAGGTTTTTATGTTTCCGAATATTGTATTTGGAATTGAATCCTACAAATATTGGATTTCTATTTGACAAAAATTATCCCATGAGGTATTTAAGGCCACTCGAAATTCTAACTACTTTCCACCTCGATGAATAAGTATTGCCCAGATATTTTCTACTACATTCAAATCAAAGCTTTTAGCTGCCCATGGTAAAACTTATACATTATTTGCAACGAATCAATTTTTAACTCCATTGGCTGTGTGATAGTTATAAAAATACCAAAGTATAAGAAGTTTTAATAAAGAATACTCTTTTAATTAGCTTTTAGGTCTTCGAATATTCTATTTCGAAGTGAATCTTACAAAGATTGAATTTCTAATTGACAAAAATCTTCCCATGAAGTATTTAAGGCCACTCGAAGCTGAGAAAGCGATTCTAACTACTTTCCACCAGCATATATTCGATAAACAAGCATTGCCCAGACATTTTCTACTGTATTCAGATCGAAGCTTTTAGGTATCCGTGGTAAAACCTGCACATTATTTGCAGCGAACCAATTTTTAACTCCATTGGCTGTATGGATTGAGGCTACATCTTGTTGAAACATCCCTTGTTTTCCTCCTAATTCGGAGAAATAAGGAAAAATCTCAGAATTTAGAACATTAATGTAGCCTGTAAACTTCTGCCTACCATTCAGGAAGGCCAAACTTGTTTTTCCCCCCATAGCCGACTGCTGACCAGATCGCCAAATTTCCACCTTCCATTTGATAGTTGAATAATATTGTTCATTCTTCTGACATTCTGCATTTTCTGCATTCTTCAGACAATTCCAGAAGTATTGATAATCGTCTGGACAATAAAAGTTAAACTTTTTTTTTAATCAAAATATTACGGAGATCCATTTTGTGGTCCATGACATGCGTTCCTTAGCCCAAGAGAAATGATTATTTATATGTAATTGTTTCCACTTTGGATGAAACCTCCGTTTTATAAAAATGAATCTTTTATACATTTATATGTAATTATATACTGTTTGTTTGGGCACATGAATGAGTTCTGCTTGATTTCGAGTTTTTGCAACATTTCCAGCACTCTTTCTAAGCTCATGAGCAAGTTTTCTTTCATCACGAGACGTTAAACGTTTAAGCCGGTCTTCATTCTGTCTGTTAATATCTTCTTTCTTATTCTCTTGGGAATTTTTATAAAGTTAGAAACTGCATGCAGTATAAAAGAGATCTCACTAATACCTTTACCTTCATTTTTATACGCAACAAAATGTTCCTTTTGAAATTCATTTAAGGGTATATTTCTAGGCATTCTGAAATTAAAGCACCAGTGAAATGTTAAAAAAATACGTTTTCCTGGCGAAAAACGGTTTAAAAAAATGTATATACTTGTTCTTCTACACGTGTACATTCCACCAAATAAAAAAAAAATGTATGTATTCTTCTACTATTTTTACATACTATGAATCATACGTTCTCATCTTTCTAATCATAAATAGTGGTAATTTCATTTTTACATGAAAATAAATAAAACATTGTTAAATAAAACCTACATAAGAATCTATTAGCCAGGATAAAAATATAAAAAAAATTTACAAAAAAAGGTTATCTTTTTACTTTTTTTACGCAGTGTATGTGAAGTGAAAAAGAAATTTTGGCTGTGTAAATGTAATCTGCGTTAATTTTAATTTATTCCAATCTGAATTAATAAATTCCGTATGATGTTTATTCAGTATATAAAAATATAAGCCAATTTTAATGTTAATATTATTCAATTAATAAACTTAAAAGATTCACATATCAAATGTCTTAAGGATTTTCTTTGAATAAAGGGGTCAAATATCTGCAATTTTTAAATCATAAATACAGGAGTTTTTATTGCGGTGTTTATTAAAAACTGAAGTGCATTAAAAGATATTCGCTTTGATTTTTTTCAAATTAAGGAGATGCATATTATAGCATATCCAGTAATTGCTTACAGAAAAGATTTTTTCTCAAAAATATTTTTGAAGTGTTCTCTATATCCAATTTTCTTGTATCTATTTTATTCCCCTATTTTTTGAAGTCCTTAGACTACAGTCAGATATTACGGAATTCGGAAATACAGTGTATAAAATTGTACAATTGTACAGTGTACAATTTTGTAAAGATAAATAGTTCTATATATAATTATAACGTACTTAATTACTGCTTAAATTCATTAGTTATTTATTAGTTTTAAATGCCAATAACAAAATAACGCTATATTTAAAGCGGTAGTAACGTAGTTTCAGGAAACTATCTTAAATCACGTAAAAGTATTTATTACATTAACCACTGCAGATACGGCCGTTCGTTACTTTTACTGTACTGTCTGCCATTTATTCTAATGAATTGAAGTACAAGAGATATTTCCTTTCACATGAGAAATGATTCATGAGATATTCAGGATATGTAAATTATAATTTTTTTTTCAGACTTAGATAGATATAAAACTGATTTATTTTAATAATAGAATCTTAATGTTTGAGATATATACAGTTCCAGTCCTAAAAAGTAAAAAAAAAAAAAAAAAAACGCCACAATAACAACATTTCTAATTAGAAAAATTACTTGCAAAATGATCTAAAAGGTTTAAGGATTCGAGTAGTGATTTGTTTTACATAATTATTTATTAATTTCAGAGAAAAAATATGCTTTACTTTTAATAGCAGAATTGACAAAAATTTAAAACCCGAAGAAAACCTGTAAAATAATGGGATGCAAAGATGTATATCATAATAAATAATATTCAAGTTTAATATATAACAAATAAATTATGATGTCAGTAGTAAATTTAATATTAGTATCAGTATCTCTCAATAGTTATAGCCAATCAAATAAGTAAAATGCATTTATTTTTATGCGCAATGTATTTCATAACTTGAATTCGTAGGAAGGATTTTAAGAACAATACCGAATTGATTCGTCAAACTAATGTTACTAAAATGTGTAATAAACGTATGTGTATTATACGACAAATATGTAATAAAAGCCTTTGGTATTACATCTCATAATATATTCAGATTTATATCAAAAAATTATTTTTTGAATGAACTTTTTAATTTTTCTGGTAACTACACTTTTATAAAAGGGGGGAAAATGAGAACTTTTACTCGCATAACTAAGCGTTAAAGATAATACAGAACGTTTATTAAATTATATAGTTTTTTACAGAAAATTAAATTATTTACTTAAAGTAGCAAAGACATGATTTTTAAAAAATGAAGTCTGAAAATAAACTAGAAATTCAGCACGAGTGTCGAAAGATTTGATAAATATTCTCCATCAGTTTCCATCATTTAATTGTTTAATAGAAAAACTTATAAAACATTGTAATTTCTTAATCAATGTAACTAGATATGCATTTAAAGTCACCGAAAATATATGTATAAGGTGGCTTAAAACTCCTAAAATAACTTGAGATAATTAAATTAATTAACCAATAATGACTTAAATAAAGGAATAAAATAGGTATAAAAACGTTGCAAAGCGTTTGTTTAATTATGATTTTTTAAACAAAAAAATACCATTTATTAAAGATTTATATATATCTCCATTTGTTTCAATAATAAATGTTTAATAATTTTAAATTGCTGCGCCAGGAAATTACTGAATGTATTATATAACATCATTTTATGCATTTCATAATTATTTTTTTAGCTCATCATTATCTGCAAATTGGGTTTGTCACATAATATGTCTTTAAAATCATTTTATATAATTACGAAGAGTTTCATATTACTGAGAAGAAAAATTGAACATTCTGATAAATCATTAAATTTATTATATTTTTAATGATTATAAAAAAATTATTATATTTTTAATGATCTTAAAATAGTCTGTTGTCTTCGTTAGAGATAAGATAATACTTGGACGTCTGCAATAACTTTATTTTTAAAATATGAAATTACAGATTTTTTTCATTCAGTTATTTAATTACTTTACATATTACATTACCCATTATATTGACTAAATTTAAAAAAAAATTTTTTTTTTTGCTTTTCTGCTTCTGAGACAAACTCTTCTTAATAAAATATATACGACTAAAAAGATTAATTACCTATTTCTATTAACTGCAAATTGATAATGGAATTATTTTGACCTTTTAAAGAGCCGTGTTAAATTTCTGCCTTTTGATATTTTTCTTAATTTAATTAATTCCATTTGAAATTACTGCATGCAAAAATATTAATGTCGGGTACAATTTAAATTACACATCACATTACAAGTGAATTTAGCGAAATTCTCGTTTTCTAAATTGTTTAAGCATCTAGATAGATGCTAAAAAAATTTATAATCTGAGGTTAACCAGTTTAGGACCGTTTAGTTGTTTGGAAAAGTTTTTTAGAGTCGAATGAAATCGAGTAGTAACACATTATAAAATATTTATCTCAAGATGTATATCTGACCTTGCGAGTCCTCCAAAGATTCATCGTTGCCTTGAGATATTCAAAAAGTATCTTATTGACTCTTATCTTTGTTGCATAAGAAAATAAACAGAACGACGTAGATTTTTCTTTTCTGCTTTAAATCTCAATCAGTATCTATTCAATGACAGCATTTTACAAGAATATCTTAAGAATAATGACATCTTGATTTAAAGTTGATATATTATTCTGAGAAACTTTTCACCAAAAATTTAACCCGTTTTCCCTTAAGCTTATATTTTTAGGAAATTCTTTATAAATGAGACGTTAACGCATTCCCTTTTATATGTATATTCTAGATTGAAAAATTTTCCAAAATAATTTCACAATTTATGTTAACTTATTTTATGGAATTTATGAAAATATCTATGAAATTTATGAAATAATTATGGAATCATCGCATGATCGAAGAATTATTATATAGAAATAATGAGGGAATTTATAAAAATATATTATAGTTTGGAAATAATAGTGTTTGATATAGTTGGTTTTCATCATGAAAATCTTTGAATGGAAATAAATATGGAAATTAAAGAAAATATCCACGAAATGATTTAAATATTTTAGAATTTTTTTCTAGTTATTCCAAATTTTGAAACTTAATTGTTCCATTTCCTTATCAATTGAGCGGAAAACATTTCACCTTGAAAAACGCGCCAAACACAATAGCTGGTTCCTGTTCTATGACGCACGCAGTGCCAATGTGTTGAATTTTTACTATTCTTTCAGGGCTGAAACAAAGGGGACGCCAACTGAAAATTTTCATGATTACACCAAAATATCGATTTGTATTCTAATTTTGATATTTCAATTAAGTCAATTTAACAAAGGCAATTATTAAAATTATATTTTTATTTCGATATTAATTAGTAGTATTATTGTTATCCTATTTTCTATCTTTTAATTTTTAATTTATAGTTCTTTGCAAATCCACTATCAAGTGTAGCCTATTGAACTAAGATTGAATGATATTAGTGAATTAAGTGATAAGTAAGCTCTGAAGATATTCAGGTAATATATTGATATATAGAACACGCAAGTGTGTATAATTTCAGAAGAAACTAATCTAGAAAAGTTTTTGAAACTGAAACAAGTCCAGTTAAAATAAGAGTTATGAGAAAAAAGAGTAATGTGTATTTTATTATTCTTTTAACGTGGATTTTTTCTTATAATAATAAAATTAACGGCATTTTAAAAAATGATAGAAGAGTTTTTTTAGATTCTGAATAATAGTTCCAAATTTCTCATTTAACCTTCCGTGCAAGTTGAATCGAAAAATCATCATCGAGGAAAGATCGTTTTTTTCTTTTATTACATTTTGTTTTAAATTTAAATTCAATCGATCTTATTTTTTAATAACATGAAAATAAAAAGTTCATAAAAATATAGGACTCCGTAATTGAATCTGTTTCAATAATATTTAATAATAATTTTTATTAATGAAAAAGTATTTTCCATCATCATTATTATTAACCATTGAACTATTTTGACCTCTTCTGGAAAAATGAATTTAAATTGTATCGCAAAAATTTAACGATGACAAATATACTCGTCAAACACAGACTATGGCTTATAGAAAATTTTGTTACAATGAAATGACTTTTATAAATTTTGCATTTGAAAGAAAAGAAATATTTAAAAAATTAAATTTATTAATTTTATTTGCTGTTAGAGAATAGTATTCGGCTAAGTCTGGTACAATGTATAATAATAGCTTATTTGTTTCTTTGATTTCGACTTGGCTTTAAAATATTTTACACACCTTGAAATTTATGAATATGTCTGAGTTTTTATTAAAATTAAGTTGCAAATTGTCAATACTTATTACTCCTGAATAAGCTAGTCATAATGTAAAATGTACTTTTTAAATAACGAGTATACTTGTCAAAAACTATTAACTTGTTAAAAATCTATTTAAGCATTCGATATTGAGTTTGATTTATTTTTTAAAATATCAAAAGGCTTGGCTATTTATATATATAATATTGATGGCAAGTGAGTTTTCAGACATATTCTGTAGTTGAAATCAGAGACGTATTATAAAGATCATTCTCAATTTGAATGACAGGATTTAGAGATAATGTATTAGCTTAGTTCAGTATGAAAATAATTTTCCCAACATTTCTTGCAAATACTTTACTTTTGTTATGTTTTTCAAAAAGTCCAGGAGATCAATCTACGTGAAAAAATTCCTTTACACAAATTCAATATATTAATAAATAATTGGAACTTTTAAAAGACCGTTTCTAAAGCCTGCATTCGAAGCGAGTGTTGTGTAGAAAAAGACCTCTTGGTTAATTATCCTAAATATTACGTAAGACAAATTACAGATTTTCTCTTTATACCATGTCTAAAAATCAAAACTATTTATTTGGCTGAAAATATTTCAATGCCTAGATAAATTTTATATAGTTTTTTTGTAAACATTTAAGACTAAAAACTTTTGTTAATACTCTTTTAAATTTAAATATTATTTAATTTCCTTTACTTAAAAAAACCTTTTTTTGAATAAAATTTTCAAGTAAAAAAAGTAAATACATTCCGAATTTTGAAGTTTGTTGACTTTACACAGCGTAACAAAGATCTATATAGTTAAACATTTATTAATTATTTTAAGTAGTTTGTTAACATACATTTTATATTTCTACTTAGTATTTAAATAAATACACGAAAATATTTTTATAGTTTTTTTATGGTATCTTTTCAACCTCTAATTTTATGTATTAATTGCTAACTTTTTGAAAATCCTTCATAGTAAACATAAAGTGAAATGTTGTATTAAACGTTTGCTGATGATCTAAGCACAAATTGATAATTTAATATAAACATAATAAGTTTAAAATCAGTTTAAACTTGCTTTCTGTATGTTTTTCTATCTCTTCGGATAGATCATATTTCGTTAGATGAATCAATGAACGATTCAGAATGGATATCTCGCGCGTGCAACAATTTTCATCGCATATTCCTCAATTCTTTATGGCTTGCTTTATAAAACAATATTTATTTCTTGTTCTTATTCAAAATTATGATATTTTATATCCAGTTGTTAAATGTTTGATTTGAAACTGGTTTACATACTGATTTCTTAACATTTTTAGATTTGGAATGGGATAGTTTTATATATAAAAAACATGTTTGTAGAATGAAACGTAGCATGAAATAAAATGACACTTTTCTTTTACTCGAATCGATGTCTATTTCTTTTACTTGCCATTTTCGATGCAGAATAGCATAACACGTTATCTTTAGACACTGTTGCTTCCCCATTTTATATCTGAAATTCGAAAACAAAAGATTTTCTTCCGTTTACTTTTCCCTTTTCAGAGAATTGCTATAACCTTCAAATAAGCACCTGAATAATTGTCTCTGAATTACTCGTTTTGTCGGGAGTCAGCAAGTTAAAGCTAACTTTTACCAAATTAGAAAAGGGTTAGCGGAGATAACAAATTTTCCTTATTGCAAGAACAACAAGAGAACAAAACGAATATCTAGAAAACGCATTTTTATGGAAAACTTTCGTAAAGAGTGCATATCTGTTTTCTTTTTGTAGCTGGTAATTCTGTGGTAAATATCCAGAAGTGCCTATCCGTAGTTACAACTTTGTATTATAAGTATTCAGTTTGAGCCTTAAACTTTTTTTGAATAAATGAGGAAGCACCTTTAATAATTTGAAATTTAAAATTACTTGGATAGGTTTAATAAGGTTAAATAAAAAACAGGCCCACATATACTTGGAAATAACAACTGCTTCTTCTAAATATCAACATTGAAATTGTTAAGATTTGAATCAGTTTTCACTTTCGAGTAAATGATGCTTTCGATGAATGTTTTTCAACAATTTTGTAAACTTCCTGCGAATTTCGGGGAAAATAACACATTCATTTCCTTCCAGACCGAATTCTGGCTATGGAAGAAAAAAACTATTGTTTTATGTGAGCTTTTTAATCTCACGTTTGACGAACGAAGTCAAGAATATAAATACGTTTGTTTTGTATGCAAACTAAGATTGTTGGCAAGAATATCCATCGGAGTCACCAAACTAGAAAGTTTCTAAATAAAACATCTTTGCTTTCAAGTTTTCCCTCTGTTGAACAAGTATATACTATAGTAAATACATTAAACATGTTGAGCATTGAAGGTTGCAGTTGAATAGTTTTAATAGCTGCCGAGGGCGAGGTTAACAAACACAGTGAAGCCTGACCACCATGAAAATATTGTCAAAAGCAAATTGAATTCTTCTCTGACCTATGGAAATTCATGAATGGAATTCTTCCTGTTTGTAACTCAATATTTTGAATTGTTTTCCAGCCGGAGTAAGATTTCTTTTTGAAGATTTGATTTGTTTGGATTTTGAGCGATTAACGCTATATCAGACCTATAATGGCCTGCTGATGTCTCAAACTTTCTTACAGTCTTTTATGCTGTCCATATTGGTGATAATAGATCTGAAAGCAGTTTTGATGTTTGCAGTCTTCAATACTTTTTTTAGCAGGTAAAAGTTTTTCCGTATTTGTATCGTTAAGATCTTCCGAGTAAGAAATAATTATAGCCACGTTTAATGACATATAGTTGTTATAAACTTTAGCTCCAATCCACCTTTTCATCTGGTGAGAAAAGTTTAAACACATTTCTTTTAAGTAAGAAACGGATGAAATATTTATACTTCTCTATCAGTCATGGAATTTCTATCGCTTGTCATGGTTATTTTACTTGCTTATAAAAGCGTATCGTTCTTTCATTATCAGAGTTGTAAATTAACAAGAAGACTTCATTCTACACTTTATGGTTCGTCTTATGGATCTAAATTTTGTTCATTAGAGTTGAAATGTCTTTTAGACGTATTGTCTTGACATGTGTTATTTCCTTCAGGTTTAATGAAAAATCATCCTAGTAATTTCATCATTCTTGTATCTTTTATTTTTGCTGTGAAATGGAATCGATAAGAACAACTTTTGAACACATACATTCAGAAGGCCTTTATTTTTTGATATATCTTAGTTTTTTCAAAGTTAATGAGCCAAAATTTATATGTTTATAAGAAGAATGGGTGATTTTATTATATGTTTTATTACAGTTATACAGATGTAGTATATGTTAGATAAATAATTTTCCTTTGCCTTTAGTGATTGGTTAGTATCCCATTCTTTATCGCCGCTTCTGATTTTGACTTCACTAACCTTATTCTAAAATATATGACAATGTTTTGAATGGTTTTGACAAAAAATTTCTGTTTTTCCTTTTATCAGTTTTTGTTGCTTTCTACACTCATGTTCATAAATTAAGGATAATGCAATTTCAGAAAAAGGAAGAGTTACAATAAAAACAAATGTGACTTATTTGTAAAACCTATTTATTAAACAAAAGCTAAAGAGCAAACAAGAGGCTATATGTTTGATATCATTAATAAAAATTTCTATTTTTTGCTGACTGGAGCAAATTACAACCCCCCCCTCCAAAATCCAATATTACATGGTTGGTATGATGGTTAATACATAGTATGCCTCCCAGATAATGTAATACACTTCGTACAACGCATAGGTATCCTGAATATCAAATTATTGATCTGATCTTGGGGAATATTACACCACTCATCAAGCTATGCTCTCTGAAGTTTCGGTAGACATGTAGAAGTGGTTGACGGGCTGCAACTCGTCAGCCAAGCATGTCCCACACATACTTTACTGAATTCAAGTCCGGTGAGAATGCTGGTAAATTCATAAGGGTGATATCCTTCAATCATAGGCATTCGTTTACGATGTTTGCATGGTGAGGACGGGCATTGTCATCCATAAACACGAATTCTGCGTCCATGGGGCCCGAAACAAACGTTCATGTTCCCGAATGACGTCCCAGTTAATTTAGCCTATCATGGTTCCATTTTAAACATGCAGGTCAGCTTTGGAGCCCAAAATAATTCCTCTCCAAACGAGCAATCCTACTCCACCGTAATGGTGTCGTTCAGTGATATTCTCTTGGAGGTAACGGGTACCTGGCGCTGTCTTTATGAAAGTCAGGTGAGAATCAGGCTTCAAACTAAACCTGGACTCGTCGGAAAACAACACACAAGTCCAATGTTGCGATATCCACAATGCTTGTTTTCTACTACAAGCTAACCGCAGGCTTTTGTGAGTTGCAGCAACTGGAACACATCTGACAGGCCTACGAACATATAGACATATCTGCCCTAAGTGTCTGTACACGGCCTGGCTTGAAACTGATGTACACTGTGGCTGAAGAGAGCTAACGAGACAGGTCTGATACTGTTTTGCGTCTGTTTCGTTTGGCAGTAGCTGCCAAATACCGGTCCTCATTTGGCGTTGTAACTTGGGGGCATGATGTGCTGTAACATCTACTCACATTACCAGAATCTTGGAGTCGTTGCTAAAGCCAGGAGATGACATTTTCGGCGATTCGAAGTTCCTCGGATACTTCCATCTGTGTATGGCCACACTCCAGACGACCAATAATTTTAAAACGTAATAAATCATCCACATGCGTCCTTTATATCGGAACTATGCAGTTATTGCACTGAAAGGCTTATAAAGCGTATGCGAACAATTTGCCTGTATTTCTTATACTTAACTTCTTTGCCTGTAACTCTTATACGTTACTCTCTTACACTCTCACCATTGTGATGTTCTATCGGTGTCATTTGGTCAATTTTTTCAATTTTCATTTGATTTTTGATGACGTGTGTTGTCATTTTACGGGTGATATACGTATTTTAGAGTTCGTGCGACTCTGAATTATCCTTGATTTATAGAAATGAGTATAAAAAGGCTAAATTTATTTTTGAAAATCAATGGCAGATATCTAGCCTTCAATTTCTATAACAGAAAAAATCCTGTGCATTTGAAATCTTTCTAATCGAATTGGCATCTCACTTCAAAATTAGATAGTAGATATAGTTGCATATTAAGCCGTACCGAGCACATTTTTGTAAATTAGAGTCCATATTTAAAGCAAATAATAATTAATTCTAGCAAGACTACAAAAAAATAGCAAAAACTTAAATCTTTTCATTGTTAACCATTTATGAAAACATTCTATTGAATTCGTATTATCTTCGAGGGAATATTCCTTTTTTTCCTTTTCTAATCTGAAATTCTTTAATTCCTAATTAGAATACTTTATAGTCAGTAATTCTATTTAGATCTATATTGTTGTTTATGTTTATCTACTGATTATCGTAGGTATGATTTATGCTAAAGGTCACGCTTTATTATGTTATGAAGTATTATGAAGTAAAATTTTAAATTCGACAAAAATTTCTAAAAATATTGAGTTTTATTAATAAATTTCAGTCTAAAGTCGTTATAAAAATCTTGCTGTTGAAATTTTGGATTTAGATATTTGTAAGTCAAAGGCTTGAGAAATCAGTGTAAAATCAAGGGCTTGACAAATCGGTGTAAGATCAAGTTTTATAATTCCTTTTCTACCTAACAGATTATTTCATTATTTTTAAACTGAAAATAAGACATATGAAACAAATGCGAATAAGTAATAAAATTATTTCTCCAAAAATTATGACGTGAAAATTATGAAAATTTATGCCGTGAAGTTTTAAAAATATTTCTCCAAACCCTCCCCTACTCAGAGACGTTTGTTGATCAGCTTATTCGAGCTTATGAAGGTGCAATAATTTAAAATCGCAATAACTTGCATGAATGAAATTTGCTATGCGATTTAATATCAAAATTGTGTATATTGATTAAATTTTGATGCCAGTCGCAAAAGGGGAATTGTCCATAATTATCCATAACTTAATTACTTTTCACAAAACGCCACAGGTTTCAAAATTAGGCAAGAAAATCGAAGATCATAATCTTGCTATTTAATCAGAGAAACAATTCTTCCTTGATGCCATTTCAGTTTACAAGATTATAACAAATTGAATTGCTGCGCATTTTTATTATTATTTAAAATTAATCTTTTGCTTGACTGATCTAAAAATAATTAAACCAAAAATCTTACTAAATTAACAGTGATGAAAATGCATATAAGTCCTCTAAACTTTTGTGCATTTTTAAACGTTTGCTATTACTTCTAAATATGTTTTCAAGAATTTTTTGCACGTTAATTGTTCGAATTAAAGTCCTGAAATATTTCATGGTATTCGGAAACTGAAAAGTATTCAACAAATTTACACGCTCACTGCCACGATTAATGAATGGGATTCGGTCCTTTGGTTTTAATTAGATGACACCTTCTCTTTCCTCACTTAACTCGGGTAGAAAAAGGGTAATTGGATGGAAGTTGTGAATCACAGCCGTGAGTCAATAACATCAGTAGCTGCCCAATTGTTAAACAAGCGATAAGGCTTTAAAAAAAACTTGCTTGCGTGGGGTATGTGAAAAGAACAAAGTAATTTTAGTAATTTGGAGAGTGCCATATTTAAACAATTGATTAACAAATGATGTTAAAAATTGATTTCTAATATAATAGTTGATACTGATGTTTTAATATTAATGATATATAACTACGAGATTCGTTTCAGTAGAATATCGACGATTTTTTATTTTTTTGTCGTGTTTCTTCATACGGTCGAAGCGGTTTTTAATGTTTTTGTAATTTTCAAATGACATAATGTAAAAAAGTGTTTGTAAAATTTTGTTTGATAAAGATTTGACAATAATTTTTCAAATGTTTTGAGAAATATGCAGACTATTAGAAAAAAACCCCACAAATCATACTAAGTACTAAAATTTATGAATGTATAAAATATAGCGTACATAAATTTTTCGGCAGACCTTTAAAAGATATTTTGGGGGAAGAGATTTTACTTATCTAAGTTCTAATGTTGTAACAACTCTAAAAATTGTAACGATTACTAAGCATGAGAATAGTTTGGAAATATATACGAATGTAAAATAATCGGAACGAAATTATTAGACATAAACTAGATGTCAGACTTTCTCTGGCCGATTTTAGACACTGATATTTGTGAAAAACTTTTCATTGTTTAAAATTAAAAAAACTTATTTAAAAAAAATAGAAATCTTTTGACTAACATTTTTCTTATATTGTACTAATAGGTTACTAATCTATATGAATATGCTCTCTTTTCTGTACATTAATTTAAGCATTTTTTTCAGGTTTCTAAACTATACTACAGCATAACTTTATACTCTTCAATGAAATAACAGAATGATTAGCATTTTAATATTATTTCAACTTTTCAAAGTACGTTAGTTGTTAAAATTGAAAAGAAAATAATTTTGTTATGAATATTTCACTTTTATATCATTGTATTGTCACCAAAACATTAAAAAAAAATTTCACTGTAATTGATACAGTAAACTTAAGTTCTTGACGAGTTAATTCAGTTAAGTTTTTGACGAGTATATTCACCATAGAATGAGTACAACCGTTTACGCTAAGACGAATTTATTCCTCAGTAATAAGTAGTGGCAATTTGCAGTTTGAATTTAAGGTTAGTAAAAACTCAGACATATTTGTAAATTTCAAGATGTTTAAAATATTTTGAGACCAAGTCGAAACGAAAAGATCAAATAAATGAATATTTATGTTTTACCAGGCTTTGCTGAATACCATTCCTTAACAGCAAAATAAATAAATAAATAATTTTATGTTTCTTTTCGTTCATTACAAAAAATCCATTGTTAGTAAAGTAAATAATTGATAATGATTTCTGAAATAAAAAATGTTCATAAAATATAAATACAACATTTCATTATAACATAATTTCATATTACTCTTACTTTTTGTTTGACGAGTATATTCGCCATTGCTAAATTTTTGCAACACAATTTAGATACGAAATTTCCGAAAAAATCGAAACAACTAACTAGTTAAAATAGCAAAAATTTCAGTCAAGATAAGCGTCGTACTTTTCTTGCATATGATAACTTAACATTGCATGTTTCTAGCACTGTTATTGAAAATTAGTTTCATCTAAATAATTTTGAACTTCATTATCTTCTACAAGAAGACTTTAAATGGTATTTTATGAAGCAACAATTGCGTTTATGTGCTTATAAAGTATTAAAATAAAATAAACATATTTAAAATCACGTAATAAATTGAAAACAACTGAAAAAATATTAGCTTCAAAAGAAGAAACTAACTGCAACTTGAAATAATCTTATAATGAAAATGTACTTTCGAGACAATTTTCAATTATAAAATAAGAAATTCTGTTACTTTCTCCAATAGTGATTAACAACAAAATATATTTCTAGACACCTAAAATTATTTTTTGTATAGTAAAATATTGTTATATATTTTTTTTCAATAACCGATTGTTATACCCGAAATGGTACGTTTTAATTCGAAAGAATATCGTTAATTCTTTATTCATTATGAATACTGATCACATATATTGTTAGGCAAATAAATGCTTGGGACACTCGTTTCATTTCGAAAAAATCTCAGCATCTATAGCATCTGAACATAGATTAAAATATTTCAAGATTCATGTCTTTTGCCTGAGAATTATTTTACAACCATCTATAATTAATGGCTATAAACATAATAGTTTCGTAAGAATTATTGTTTATCCTATTTCAAGAGAATCCCTTAAGAAATGACACAGAAATATTTTAAAACTTGCCTTAATATGTAACAGTTTGACTCGAGTATGCTACATTAAGTATACAATACTATTCTGAGCATTGGATTCAAGCAGAAATTACCCTAACGAAGTAATATTGAAAGATATTGTATCGCCTCTTGAACCTGTTATAAAAAAAATACGCATTGTTATATCTTAAGTATCCAATGGAATTCGTAAACATCATAGAAATCATATTGATATTTTTTATTTTGTATCTTCTATTTTTTAACTATCAGATATACATAAATATAACAATCTGCCGCGGTAATATACACCTTGAAAATACAACAGAGTTCTTAGCCCTTAACTGTTTTTATTTCTTTAGAAAATGCGTATCTAAATTATGTCGCAAAAAATTAGCGATGACGATCATACATAGAACATGCAAGAATATGTTAATCGCAAAGTATGTGTAATATGAAATTATTTTGAAATGAAATGACTACTATATATATACAAACGTACCGGGAAATATATTTGTAAATAGTTCGCTATTCATTTTGGATGATTCTCGATCATTATCCAGAAAAAATGTCGTCTTCTGAAAACATGTAAAAAGGATACAAAAGGGTTTTTGTTTCCAAGCGCGCCTCTTATTGAATAGTAATTTATGATTGGCTAATGAAAGCTTATTAAAGTATTATTATTATTGGCTTATTAGTATTATTGTATATTATATTATATACTTTTAGTATTATTATTGGCTTATGAAAGTAATTTATGATTGGCTAATTCCTTCTGGGTTAGCTAATACAACACAAAGATACATCTAAGAAAAAAATTAAGATTATATGCCGGATTTTTATAACAATTATTAATAATCTTTTATTTGATCCTTTGATTTTAACTTGGCCTCAAAATATTTTAAATATATTGAAATTAACGAATATATTTTAATTTTTTACTAAAATTGTAATTCAAACTGAAAATTATTACTACTTATTACCACGATAAATTCGTCATAACGTAAAATATTGGTATTTTTTCCATGACGAGTATACTCGTCAAAAACAGTTAACTGGTTAAACGTGCAAGTGCCACAGCAAACATCCCTAAGAAATGTTCGCCCTGTCGTCAGCAAATAATACAACTTTCCCTCACCCTCTGCGGTTATTTATATGCACTCCTTAGTAAATAAGCATATGCAAATAATCAGATACCTTCTCCTCTCCTCCTTCCCTCGTGTTTACTGTCCATAAGAAGAGCACGCGACCACCATCATTCGAGATAAATACATGGATGTTAGGCAGGTACTGCTTAATTTACCTTCTCCACCTTAATGAGCAGTTGCCAGTGATACGTCACTTAAGTGTCTAGCGTTGCGGTCGTGATTTTTTAATATCACTCACTCACTTTTAGTTGACTCTCAACAAATTCTACGTATCTTTAATCTCGCGTCTCGTGTCTTAATTGGTATCGTAACTCTTGTTGGTTTTTTTCTTTCTTTTGCTTCACTGTTGGATGGAATGGGAAATATTGATGGTGCTTTTCTTATCGGGTGGCTGGTGTCTAGGGCTTGTGAAATTAGTATTAATGCTAACTTTTTAAATACGTCTTGTCTCGTTATAAGAAGAGTGCTCAGCGACGTATTCCAGAAAATCCTAGAAATGTTGAAGAGATTTTTAAAGGCATTTAGGTTTAATGTGATGAAGTTTGAAGTATTTCTGCTTTACGTATTGATTTGTTCGCAAAGGAGGATTATAATTGTGCTATTTGAAGTTATATTGGTTAAATCGAAAAGTTAATTTCGGGAAAATAATCCGGAGGAATGAAATCATTTGAGTTAACGGAAAAAAGATTTGAGCGCTCTAATTGTGGAAGGCAGGCTTATTTTTAGAATATTCTGTATTAACAGATTTTGCTGAATGATGATAGGATTGATTAAAATAGATTCATATGCAGTTTTTGATGTTATGTTAAGGTTCTTAAAGATTATCCTTTTAATTTCTCTTTTAGAACAAAATATTTCACGATGTCTCCATAACCTTTTTTACAATTCCTACTATTAGCTCACACTCTCCCTATATATGTATATATTGTTCAAATTTTCAATCGTTAATATAACATACTTTTTATCCATCCAATCAAGTTTAAGCAAACTTTTTAAAATTTATAACGGATGGCATCTGACGTTGTTACAGTTTTTTCAAATATTAATTCATTAATTTTTTATTAATTAATTAAAAACTAACTTTCTAGCCAAAAATCTTCATTTCCCCGCCGCCAAATAAGTAACGAATTCAGTTCGTTCTTTCCGCACGCTAATGATGTTAGGCTTAACATGTTTTCGGCCGATTATTTTAAACGATTCTGTTTACTTTCATAATGTTTGATGCATTTAAAATCAAACATTGTTAATTAATTGATTGTCCGATTCATTTTGAAGTACTTTCAAGTTAAAATAATACAGAATAAGGACAATTAGAAATTTCTAAACTGTATTGCGATCCCCAACTTGTGTATAAAAATCACAGATTTTGCGTTGTCACAATTTGTGTTGATAATTCAAAGCTAGTTAATTTTTTGATCAATTTTTAACTAATTGTAATTGTCAGGCCGGGATAGTCTGGTTGGTATGGCTTCGGATTCGCATCCCTTAGGCTGCGAGTTCGAACACCATACATAGAAAGGGGAATGGAAATGGCCAGGAAATTCACTTTCTTCACTTGCCGCTTAATATTATGAATCCATCATATATTTATATTAATTGCAATTATTTAATAAAAAGTAACTAAAATAAAAAAAATTCTTTTTTAACCTAAGTAGGAATTGATTTAAAAAATGGGGGTTTTTTTATATTACTTGTTTGATAATATGAATACCTAACAATATGAGGAAGTTATTGTTGAAATATCGGACATTTTGGGCTAATAGGGTACAAATGGCAAGAAGCTCCTCTTCAACCGATAAATCTTTGGTACCGATAGATGAAATGGTCACGATCAAAGTGGCAAAATAAAAAATATATTAGCAAAGCAGAGTGTTTTAAATAGTATAAAAAAGAATCACATTCTACAGCTTTTTTAGAAAACTATTAATATATATAAAAGAGTCAATTCCTACTTAAGTTGACAGAGAAATTTTTTATTTTAGTTGCTTTTAAATAATTGCAATTAATATAAATATGTATGTACAAATCACATAATGACAATATTAAGTGGCAAAATATAAAGTGATTTTCCTTGCAATTTTCTATTCTCCTACTCGAATTTCCTTCCAGAAACGTCGCTCAATCTTAAGGTCAGGTTCGAGCAATGGATTACAAAGATTTTAAGGAGAGAAATCGGAATTGAACCTAAAGCTTAAAATTTATCAAATTTTATTTTTTGAGAAAAATTCTTCATTTTAACCACTAAGCCACAACTGCTGACTCACTCCCGAAAATCATTTAGATAAAACGTATACTTAAATCAAAAAGTTGTCAAAAAATATTGATTTTCGGAAGAATTGAACTCGAATTCTTCACCTTCACGTGAAAAATACTAAAATACTTGGAATAGTAGTAGGAATTCAATATATAACTTCAAAATTTTGAGTGGAAGACTTGAATCGCTATTTATTGCAACATGCCAGTTTATTTTCATTGTATAATAATGTAATATCGGCTATGAAAGTTATTTGAAAGTAAATTTCTTAGCGGTGATTTAGAAATGCTTGGTTCTTAAAACATCATTGTAAAATAATTAACGTAAAAAAAAAGGTAGCTTTCAAAACATTATTTATCCTTTCCTTTAAAGGAATTGAATAGTAATATTTTCTAGGTATATGCATCTCTAGTGTATATTGATTAGATTTTCCAAAGTTTTTAATAATAGATAATTACTTATTTTTTTCCATTGTGGAATAATTTTCTAACTGAATAAAAATGAAAACATCAGTAACTAAGCAATTAAGGAAGACAAAAGAGGGTACAGAAAGTCAGGGGTAATATTCTTAGAGGCTTGAAATGGATATAAAACCTAGTTGTTTCATGCAATTTTTAAAGACCAATTTCGGTAACAGGGTAAAAAAAGGCATTAAGTATTATTTATACCTGTTAAGTCCCTGATTGGCAACTTTCAGAAGAGCCAAAAATTTATATTATACCTCATGCCTTGTATCATCGCACTGAAAGAAATTAACAAGAATTCTGAGAGATTCTTTTTTTCAAATTTTGTTAAATACTTTAAAGTATAACACGATAGTTAAAAATATGTAAAGATTTCCCACACTTATTTTTTAACCATTTAAGAAAAATAAGCTTATTTTTTGAAGTGTATGATATATGTTTTGAGTACAATTTTTAAAGACGAATATAGATCATTTTTTTAAAAAGAATTTTTTAAATTTATTAAGCTTTAAACGATAGCAACTGAAGTTGACACTATGTTGATATGTCAGTAATGACTATTTCACTGTGAACGACGTAATACATATTTCTACGTATTATGAATTTGCAAAAACTTTAATAAAATAAAATAATTAATCTTAAGTTTATAGGATTCATTAGACATAATAGCAATTGTTAATGTTTAAACCTAAATTTTATTCGAAACATGTTAGTTAAATAAGTATAGCATATTAAAGATTATTTTATAAACAATTATAGAATATTAAGGACTATTTTTTGGGTGTAATGAAACCACTGACCAAATATTCTATAAACTTATAATGACTATTACGAACTTTTTGAACCAGTTTATTAATTTTATTTATACACGCAATTAATTCCCACTATTGGAATTGATCATAACTATTCATCTTTCAAAGATTCAATTTTTTGTTCGTCAGAAAATCTTTTTATGGGCACAATTATGTTAGCATTTTTTCTTTTGATATTTTGAAAATAGATTATAGAATAAATGAGTCATTTTTATATAAGGTTTAGTAATATTTCATCCCAATAATGTCATCTTTCACATTAAATGATACTATTAATAAGTGTGGAACCATGGAAGTATTTGTTTTGCCAAACTAAAAAGGCTATTTGTAAATTTTATTTGCAATTTTGCTCTCGTGGATAAAAAGAGAAAAAACGTAGGGAAACTCTCTAAAAATGCAATATTATTCAATTATGAAGACACATAAACATTCTGATCAGATATAACATTTCCATGAGAGCACATTTTTCGGAATCGAATTTTATCACTCTTGATAGCGATTAAGTTTCTTTTATGCAATAAATTCTATAATATTCTTATCATTTCAAGTACTTTTTTTATAAATTTATTTTATCATTCATTTACTTATATTTATGTAATTCTCAGTGTTTATATTTTAATTTGTGTGGTGCAATTCCCTTTTTCACAAAATCCTGTGCCGGCTAACGTAGTGGGTCATCTGTGCGTCCCGGTTCGAGCATTTTGTTCTTCTGATCTATCTATGAGATATGGGAATGTACCCCCACCCTATGTAAAAAGAGGTGGGTAAGTGAATGTTATGCGTGAGTAACTGAGACTTATTCTTGGCCTTAGTTATCGCTATTTAAAAACAAGAGATGCACTCTTGGCTTAAAATTGTTTACTAAGCCAGTGAGCTTGTACATATCAAGTGCCATTAGAAAACAACAACAATCCAGTTTTTCTTTGTTCTTTAAACCTGTAGTATAAACATATGTAGAAAATATTGTATTAGATTGATTAAATTACTTACATTGATTCGACCAGGTGATGTTTTATTCTAATATATTATATTAGAATAAAACACCATTTGTTGAAAAATGTCTTTGATTTCTACAAAGACATTTTTTCCCAAAAGATTCATTTGTAGGATCTATATGATATGACATTCAATAAACGCCCAATTTAATGTTACTGTATAGAAATACTTAATAAAATATAAATACTCCTAGGGTGCATTGGCATAGCTGTAATAAACAATGATTTTGACGAAATCCATAAAAGTTTCCAGTAACATTCTGTTTCATCTTTGTACGATGAATATTAATAAATCGGAACCTAAGTATAAAAATTGGCAAAGGCAAACCCTCTGGGCCTTTCCACGATTAATTCTCCTCGTAGATAAGACATAACCCTTCGTTTTCATCTTCGAGGACCACACCTCGAAAGAACACGGAAACGGGCACGATTCGTATTTTAATGTCTGAGTAAGAGAAAAAAAGAATCAATTATAAGAAATCATCATCGCTGTTGTTATCTGGGTGGAAATTTTGTCAACGCTTCGTTGAAGAGCGAATTTCTTTTTCCGATCACGATCCTAACCGGAAAATATTAAGCAAGTGCTTGTCTTATCACTAACTGATAACAGGGGCACTTCTTAGCAACATTGTACTTTGTTGGTGATCCTTGTCGGTGCTTTGATCCCCTGGTGGTTCTTTTGCCAAACAATGGAAGTTCTCGCGTTCGGCGACACGCGATGTATGCATCGGGATCTACGAAAACAACTGTCTTGTTTTTCTAGTCATCTCGTAGTGCATCATCGAGTTTGGGAAGCATGGAAAGGTGAATTCGAGCCATTAGTCGACATAAAACAGCTATTCAGCGGATCATTCAAATCTTCCACTGCATTGTAGTTTTTTTTTCTAAATAACCGCCTATTCTTTTACGTACCGCCTCCATAACTAAGAAACCTAACTCTTAGCTGAAATAAAAGAATTATGACAGCTTTTAGCAAAAATAATAGGCATGTATAACATATGCACTCTCTAGTAATGGATGGCTCATTATATATCACTGCAAACAATAAACTCGAAGGTAATTGGAAACAGTTTTTTCATTTTGTGTAGAAACTTCTTTAGAAAATTGTGACTCAGTATAAAAGTGTTTAATTAAAAATGAGGTATGCATCGTGTTATCTCATTTTCGTAGATGCTGCATTTAATAAATGTTTCCTGAACTTGTACTTTAACGCGAGTTTACAAAGATAGCGATTTTTAATAAAATTATCATTTTTATCATTGATGATTGATAATCGTTGGAACCTTTGTTGTTTTTTTATAACCTGTTAATATTCTGAAATTTTATTGCCAATTTTTATAAACCAAATACTTTTAAAAATACATCAAGTAGTTCCCTATTCTTTTAGAAACACTGTGTTCTCATAAGTGAAATATGATAAAAGGAATGCGTTCAATTGTCAGGAAGTCTAGATTTTTAAAGAATCTCCATGTTTTGGCACTTATTATTTGAAACATTCCCAAATTTGGAAAGCGCATTTCTAAGATTCTACCAACAATTTTTTTTAGCGTAAATCCTAACTGAAAACTAAATCGATTTAGACAGATAAGATTTGATATTTACATAAAAACTGTTATCATGATACGCCAAATAAGAGAAAAAACATACATCTAGGGAAAATTTTCTGTTTGTCTGTGCATTTTTAACAGAAATGTTGAAATTTTCAACTGTACTGTCATTCTGTTCGTCTGCGTGCATGTGAACACGATAATTGAGAAATGCAATGAGCTTAATGGTTAAAATTTGGCGAAAAAGGCAACATTTTATAACAATAATAATAGGACATCTCATTTTTAATCCAATCCAATGGACCGGCTATGTGTCAACTTATCTATTTGCATACATATGGCCTCAGTAAGCATGATAAATGCAAGAATTTTAGTATACGATCTTTCTATCAATCTTATAGGTCAATGGTAAATTTTGAGCCAATTAGTAGACAGGAAAAGGTACAGCATCAAAATATGGCAGTGTTAACGGTTGAAAAGATATATACTGTTTTGATATATGGCAGTGTTACTGCTGAAAAGGTACATAATATTTTGAAATATGGCAGTGTTACTGTTGAAAAGATGCATACTATTTTGAAATATGGCAATGTTACTATTGAAAAGATACGTACTACTTTTAAATATGGCAATGTTACTATTGAAAAGATACATACTACTTTGAAATATGGCATTGTTATTGTGCTTGTTAAAGTGAAAGTACTGTGCCCAAGTATGCTGATACTACTGTTTCAGCATGACGAAGTACGTTCAAAACGGATCTTATTGGGGTATTATGCAAGACAATGAAGAGAACTGTTTTAATGTTTTTGGCAGCGTTTATATTCTTATTTCGATTTGTTTTGAATAATAAATAATTTAATGAATGACAATAAATTCCACTGTTACTATTTTAATTATTTACAAAATATATTATTTAAAAGCCTAACATTTTTTATTTAATAGTGTAGTTGAGGAGGAATCAAACGAGAGTCATGCCGATCTTATTAAGTTATTTCAATTCCAAATTATGGATAATGCAGAAATGGACATTTTTAAAAGTAAGCTTAAAAGCATCTCCATTTTTTGAAACTTGATTCAAATTGTAAAGATAAGGAGATATTTAATCATTATTCGATTCGAGAAATATAAAACAGTTTTTACTATTATTAATAAAAATAAAAATTGTACAGTATTTTTTAAATGTCGTATTATTCACAGTAAAAATGTCACTGGCTATCTGTCAACATATCTATTTGCATACATGCGAGCTCAGTAAGCATGATAAATGTAGGAATTATAGTATACGATCTATATATCATTATAGGGCAGTGGTAAATTTTGAGCTAATTAGTTGACAGGAAAAGTTACTGCTTCAAAATATGGCAGTGTCAACTGTTGAAAAGATATATACATAAATTTTCTTATGGTTTATAAGGCTACAAATATCAAATATTTTATGAAGTTTTAGACGGCATAATTACCAAAAACGAAGCAAAATTTGGTTAGATTGGCAGTTTTATATTTCGGGATACTGCGTCATGAAATAAAAGTATTCTAGATGAAGTGGGAATTAAATCCTGCTAGCTTAATTTTCCACTGTTTTTTCTTTTGTTTGTTTGCATCGTTTTCAGTTTCGCAAACATATCTGTATAGCACTGAGGCAACCAAAATAAAACTTGATTGTCAGTCAAAGCTGAAACTGGATCTGCGAAGTCTGGAATCGCTGAAGCGCGACGAATCGAGAAAATCTCCGCGAAACTCCTCCTCACTTCTCACCCGTTTATTCTATTTTCTTTTCAAACACAAATCTTTGTGATCGCATTCTTGCACGTGAAGAAGAACCAAAAAGAGACTGAATGCATGATCATGAAAAATTTATCATGATGGCCTTTAGGAGTATCTAAAATTCTGGCATTGGACTTACCATAAAATATTTTCCGTATAACTGCTTTGAATTAAAGAAGTCAAAATTTTCTTTTCATTTGCGTGATTTTATTCTGTAACAGTAATTTGTATGAATATAAGGCAATTAGTATGGATTTAGATGTAATGGCACGCTATTGTTTTTAAACTGAACGGAAGGCAAGTGAATCATATGTTTGAATCGGGTGATACTAAAAGGTCTAACAAGTTGAAATAAACACACGATTCGCAAAATGTCTTTTCTTTAGCTCATTGTGAACTGTGTCCCCCCCATTAAGGTGACTAGGGACCTTCAAAATGACTTTTTGCAATTTTAGCCTTAGCGATTTGAAATTTTACAGGCATTAAGAGTAACACTATAGGAGATGACACACAACATTTTAACGCATTATATTAATTTACTTATGAGTTAGGGAGTTAATATAATATTAGCAATACTTAACGTTAATGAAAAATTTTCCAGGCACTCCAAATTTGTTCGAAAGAATTCCAGTTTTTATAATTACTTTTGGAACAAAAGTTAGGATTATTCTTTAAGTTTGAGTACGAAATATCAAAATTAACCAATGTAATAACTTAAAACTATTGATTTAAAAAAAGTTTAAGTAGTATTTAGTTATTATAATGGTCAGTTTTGATATTCATACTCAAACTTTAAAGATTAATCCCTACTTTTGTTCCAAAAGGGTAAGAGTAAGTAATAATAAAAGTTGGAATTCTTTCGAACAAATTTGGAGCACCTGGAATATTCTTCATTAACGTTATTTATCGCTAATATTATATTATATTAACCCCCGTAACTCATAAATAAATTGATATAATGTTTTAAAATTTTGTGTGTCATCTACTATAGTGTTACCCTTAATGCTTATAAAATTTCAAATTGATAAAGGGAAAATTGCAAAAAGTCATTTTAAAGGTCTCTGGTCGTCTTAAGTAAACTACTGATATAAATAATATCTTCTAAAAGGTTAGTTAAAAAGCAATAAATGTGAAAGGAAGTGTTTCTTTCCCTTCTTGAATACAATTTTCAGATTTATTTCTTCAAAATCATAGTTTAATTAATATATCATCACAGATACAATTCGTGTTTTCAACAATTTACCTTTCAGTTTTTTCACCATTTTTAATTTTAGGTTGGTTGCTTATTAGTTATTAATAAGTAACTGAGAATTTGATTACCATATTTATACATTATAAACGAGAAAGTCCCTTCTTTCTTCAAGGCGTTCAATTCAAAAGCATTTTGAATTGAAAATTTGTGATATTTAAGCTTGAAATAATGTGTTTGTAAGTTTAGTGACTTGGAATAGATGCATATCTTCACGCTGCTGGTTCAGTGGAATGTTGTTTGTTCAAATTTTCCTACTTGGTTAGAAATGTTTTTGCTAGAGAATTTTTAAAAAGCTTTACCATTGTTAGCGATTTAATATTCATGAGAAATCAAGTTATCGTAGCACGCAACTAACGTTAATTATCAATTACCAACTATCACGACTAGCTACTCTGATATTAAAATTAATTGCTAATTAGCTATCAATGGCTCATCCACCAATAATTTCCATTGAAAGTTTTGAGATTAGATGCTTTTCCGATTTGGCCACTTAGATCACAACATCATTGTTGTATCCTCCGAGGAAGCGAGAACACATTTACTTATCCGATTGCATCTTATCTCCGTGCTTGTGAGGAATTTTCTGAGGGATTTAAAAATGTGGTGTACTATTGTTTCTCCTTGACAATATATTAAATAAGGCAAATTTTCAAGACATTATCTGAAAATTTGTCGTGGTGACATACTAGATGTATTTTCTTAACAGGCATTATTTGTCTCAAAATCCGTTTGGAGGATTTTTCTGCGATGTATGAAACTCATTGAGTAATAAGTTCTTCTCGAGATTCTTTTTTATGGGCGTTTTTCATTTTGTTAATATTCTTCGTGGGTCATTCTTATTTTGCTCTTGAGTTTCATCATTTTGTTTTAACTCGAAATGGTGTAATGGTTTTATTAATTGCTTATAAACTTCCATCTGATATCTGCTACATATTTGAATGAAAATAAAATCGATTGGCACACGCGCAGAAATATGGAGAGTTTTAATTTCTGAAAACAAGCAGTATCTATATTTGCTGTCCGACGCTTTTTTATAGTTTTTTTTTTTGATAAATATTTTTTGCTGATGTCATTTCTGTATTAGGTTAATACAGCATCTTTCATTCGTAGTTTATGAAAGAGAAAATAAATTTGGGTACACCTTTGACTCGAGAGTGTTAAACACTTATCGGTGGTGTTTGTGTGTTTAACAACGGATACAAAGGCAATTCTCCAGCAGACTATTAAAGTCTACCTGCTTTTCATCTTATCTTACGGAGGTGGCAAAAGTGCTATGCAAATTTGCAATATTTTTATTTTCTCTTTGTGCGAAGATAAGCATTCTGTTTACAAAAAGTAAAAATATATCCTTCTGCTCCATCTGTTCATTCGATAAGGAGGATAATCTTTGTAGCAAGCTCTGATGATAAGCACTGAAGCAAACAAGCTGTCTTTTATCTTTGACGTTTCCGTTCTAACGACGTAAAAAAGAATAGGCTGGCCATTTCAATAATTTTTTACCTTATGATTCATTTGAGAGTCAGGCAATGCAAATTTTGGAAGAAGCGAAATATGAAACGGTTCAGATTTATTATAGCGCATGATTAAAATTACGTTTGTGAGGTTTGTCTCTTTTCTTGTTAAATACACAACAAGTAATATAAAAAAAATTTGAGATCAATTCCTACTTAGGTTAAACAAAGAATTTTTTTTTATTTTGGTTACTTTTTATTAAATAATTACAACTAATATAAATAGGATAGAATCACAATATTAAGCGGCAAAATAGAAAGCGAATTTACTGGCAATTTTTCATTTTCCTTTCTATATATATGTTGTTGGACTATTATTTTTGTTTATAACTATTTATTCACTTGCTATTTTTTAAAATATTTTTTTTCGTTTATAACTTATGAAATTGATGGTGGTCTTACACACATAGAGAATCTTTGGCTGACGGATTCGAATTCTCACCCAGAGGGATACGAATCCAACGGCATACTAACCAGGCTAACCGGGCCTAACAATTGCAATTACTATAAATAATTGATCAAAAATTATACTAGAATTGAATTTTCAACGTCTATTGAGAATTCAAAGCCAATTGTAGCAATTCAAAATACGCGAATTTTCTACACCAGTTAGGGCAATGCAATACAAATTAGAAATTTCTAATTTTCTTTGTTCTGTATTATTTTAATCCGAAAGTACTTTAAAATGATCGAAAAAATCGATTAATTATCAATGTTTAGTTTTAAATGAATCAAACATTATGAAAATAAACAGAATCATTTAAAATAATCGGCCGAAAACATGTTAAGCCTAACCTCATTGTCGTGGGGCAAAAACAGACTGAATTCGTTAATTATTCTGCGTCGAGAAAATGAAGATTTTTGGCGAGAATATTAGTTTTTAATTAATTAATGAAAAATTAATGAATTAATATTTGAAAAAATGTATGAGGATCAAATGTCATACTCTATAAGTTAAAAAAATATACTTGATTTTGAGTGGATGAATAAAAAATATTTTATAAACGATTGACAATTTGAACAATACATACATAGGGAGAATGTGAGCTAAATAGTATAAGTTGAAAAATGTGACAAATATTTTTAAAAAAAATCTTGAAATCTTATTCTAGAGACACGGGATGGTGGAAATAATAATACTAAAAAAATTCTAAATAATTGTAAGAAAGGAAGAATGAGAAAAACAAAAATAAAAAAAATACTTAAAATAAAATTTGATAGAATATATCAAAAATCAATTAAAAATATTTATTTTTCTTATCAAAATCCGCCTCTTGAGAGCATCACAAAGAAAATTTCGACCTCTTACTGTATTGTTGCGTGGACAAGTATTCTTTTATTTCAGTAAAAGAGATGAACAGGAAAAGAAGGAATTATCCATATAAAAGAAATGGCCAGCCAATTATATACGGTCTATGGCCTAAAAAAGAAGCAGACGTCCTTGATATACAACAGAGAAATCTTGGGATTTGACTGTTTTTCTCTGCTTGGGTTTTACTTGATAGATTTTTTACATTGATAAAACAAATAAACAGGATTTGTATTTCTTTTGAATAAAAAAAACTATGTAGAATTTCATTCGATTGTTTACTATGCATAGATAATTTATTGGTTTCCTAATAGTTGTTAAAGGTATCATTGTTGTCTAACATAAGAAAATAATAGCAGTGCTGTATCTTAATTCCTATAATTACGATCAAAGATCCTTAAGTGCAGGCTCATTTTATTCTATTACTGTAAAATGATCTGACATTCTATATTAGTCTGTCTGTCCCGGCTGAGTTTTAAAACTATTTTTCCCAGCCTGAATTTTCGTATATGTACATTATTCGCTTTAGAAAAAAAATACTAAAGCGATTTTAAATAATTTAATTTGAAAAAAAAACTATGTTTTTAATTTCTTTTATTCTAAAGATTAATTATAGACATACCCTGTTATAATTGCTCATTTTTAGCACTTTAGTGTTCTCATTATAATGCTTTAATGTTTTTATTATTTTTAATTGTAAGTTCCATTATGTGCGAGTTCATTCTTTTTAGTATTATCAAAGAAACCAAACACTCTTTAATAATACCGTTGGCTTTTGGTCCCCACCCCACCCCGATCTTTGGTCCCTATACCTCTATATCTTGTACTCCTGATTGAGTCATCAATTTTATGCAAAGTGAGCCAAAAATATATTTATAGTGATGCTATGTTTCTACAAAAGAAAAACAATACTTTTTGGAAGTTTTCTAACAGTCTTGTATGATGCTTTTCTGTAACTAATATTTACATCTATTTATCTTTCTTTTGCTCTTCTAATGGCATTGAAATTTAATAGAGGCCTGAAGAAAGTATAAATATTAACCAAGAAACGGGATGATAAATAGATGATAAATTAAACGAATATAGAGTTGTTTAGAATGTAGAATGCGAATTCAGATTTGAAATTTCATAGAATTAGAAAAAAATTAATAATCAATAACGACCTCCTTTTTTTAAAAGTAATATCAATATACAGAGAAAAGTTAGGATACCTGTACATACTTCTTAAATATGAATAATCTATCATTAACTATGTCCAATCGTATTATCGATAAGAATGAAAAAAAAAAGAATGACTGCTTCGTAAATAATAATAATAAATGACACCCACAAATATTAGTGCTAAAACTTAAATTGAACAATTCTATTTCAGTAAATTCCCTTTTTAATTTTAAATTAAAAAAAACAACTAGTTATCTGTTTATAATCAAAAGTTGCATGGCCTTAATATCCATTACATAATACCAAAAATAGAGATATGGATATTTGTTTAAAGTGCTATTGATGATTGATGTTGAAATACTTTCAAAGAATACGAAAATAATTTTTTTGTTTAGACAAAACTCTATAAATAAATTTTAATGAACCCATAAATGCCCAGTGTACTAATTGTTTCCAATTATTTATTTCTTAACGTCGTCAATTATTTCTTCATTAAATTTCAAATAAATCGCAAACATAATTAACTTATCATCGCTTTATAATGTGAGGAAATCAATTGATGTTATTTTAAAATACTATCTCTGTAATAGGAAAATCATATCAATTTATCATCAGTTTACAGCAACATATATTACATCTATATTGATATGTACAATTTATTCTGTTACCTTTAAGACATTTCAAAACCAAAGAACAGATTCCCATTTTGAGTTCTCTTTTGAAGTGATGGATTTTAGCTGTATACGACGATCGTATTTTTTATGTTTTTAAGTGGCAGGATGAATTAATAAAAGTTTAGGTAGTAGAAGTTTGCCAACCGTCAGGACGCTCTAGTCAGCTATTCTGAAATGATCTCCTGTCATCCGAAAGATAAAAACAAGAGTAGGCCCATAGAAAAACCCATAACATCTATTATTAAGGAAGTATTTTTACTGCTCTATTTTTTTTGTCTTTGCTGACTGGAATTGAAGTCCCCATCGAATTTTGTGGATATATATAATTTACATACACTTTTAAATCATGAAGGTAGTTGTTTTTCATGAAAGTTGTTGGCAAGACCGAACAAACATTGATGTTTATGTTATTTTAATGGATATGTCCTTATGTTGTTATTATCTAATATGAAATTTTCACGCCTCATTGTCTTGAGTAAATATAGTAAAGTAAATCATTTGTACCTCAAATAAAAAAAAATTATGTGAAAGTATTTCATATATATAACGTTTTTTTTTATTTTTTGTTTGGGAAAAAAGGAAAAATAATTTAACACACCTTAAAAGAAAAAAGTTTTAAAAGCAAACAGAATTTTTCCTCTCTCCTAAAATATTTTATATAAAATTGGAAATAAAACGGATGATTAATTGAATGATTGTAAGTACAGCACATACACTGCAGTGCTTAAAATCTAGTTTTAAACTTATTAATCGAAATTTTTTAAAAAACTGATTTTTCAATAAGTTGATTGAGTGGGCATAAAAGGGGGATTTTTTACTTTTTGGTGTGTTTTTTTAAATTATATAACATGAATTTTTCATGCCTCATTGTCTTGTGTAAACATAGCAGAGTAAATAATTTGAACCTCAAAATAAAATAAAAATATGCGAAGTTATTTCATACATATAACCGACTTTTTTTTGCATAAAAAATAATTTAGCTTAACTTAAAGAAGGGAAAAAAGTTTTTTTCTTTTTCAAATTATTTTATTAAAAATTGAAAATAAAACGGGAGATTCATTGGATAAATGTCAGAAAATAGTACAACATATCTAATACAATGCTCGAAATTTTGTTCTAAACTTATTAATGTTTTATTAATATTTAAAAAGAAAATGTATTTTGTGGAGGTAATTAAAATGTGAATAAAAGAGACGTTGTTTATTCGTTGGCAGTTTCTGAAACAAGAACCAGATCTAGTTAAACTATGGCAAAACTTTTCCTTTAGAATATTTGAAAATGAATAATTTCCCGACAAAAATATTCTTTCTTACAAATATGCATTATAAACAATGATTATTTTTGAAAAATCATTAATGCGTTTTTTTTCTTCAAATAAGGACATTGAAAAAAAAATCAGTAGTTTGTCTGCACAAATATGCATATGATTTTATATATACCGTAATTTGATATATTTTGGGTACAACGGTCTATTATTGTATATCCTTGGTACAACAGTCTGTTATTATATATCCCTGGTGCAACAGTCTATTATTGTATATCATTTGTATAATAGTCTATTATTACATTTCCTTAGTACAACAGTCTATACTGAATTTTATTATTGTATCGAGAGAGTTTGATTTTGTTCCATATTTTTTAAAGCCATCTATTCTTTTCATATATATACACAGCATTCATAAATGAAGATAAATTGAATCTGATTTCAATCAAAGATTGCAACGACTAGCGCCTTTAGCATGAATTATAACTGCAGTTCTCAAAAAATTGTTTTACTTATCTGTGTTGAATTGAAAATAGGGGGAAAACACTTTATGCGAATGTTCTAAAAGACATTGAAAAATAAATTTTCCAGTTTATATGTTAAGACTATTGTGTCGTGTTTTAAAAATAAAATATTTGGGTAACTAAAGAATTTTAAAATCCAAACACAGCTAAATGCAGAAGTTAAATAAGATTAATTTTGGTTAGTATAAAAAAATTATTCTAAAAATATTTGTTGCAAACTTTAACTACATTTCACGCTATAAAAACATTAGTTTCATCTTTGATTGACATAATGTTCAGCGATTCAGTTGATATTCACTTATGAATGCAGGTGTATATGAAAAGGATAAATATGTTTTGCCGGTTTTCTGGCACAGAGGTAGCGCGTCTTCCTCATGATCTAGACGTCCCGGGCTTGAGTCCCAGTTAGGGTATGGTTGCTCTGCGATTTTTCTGTGATTCTTGTGAATGTCCCCCCCGTGCAAAGGCACTGTGCTTAGCGAATGTGATGAGAGTGTAGCTAAAATCATACTCTTAGCCTTAGTTGATGCTACTTCAAACAAGAGACGTATATTTCGGCTTAAATCCGCTGTTGCATCAGCAGGCTTGTCCATGGAAAGTGACATTAGTAACAACAACATGTTTTTGAATTCAACAAGTTTAACAGACGGAGCAAAATAATGAACTCTTTCTTTCTGACGATAAAACTCAGTATTGATATACAATAAGAAACTGTTGTATTTGAAATATATAGAATTTACGGTTTTTCATACACATAAAATACCTATATATGCATATTTGTATATACATACATTTGTGCATTTTATCCCATGCTTTTTTGTGCTTTATTAAATATCATTTATTGTGATGATCAATTATTGAGATCTGAATATCTGTAAATACTTTAACATTTATTAAGTTCAAAGAAATAATTTCCACTGTCAAAGAAATAATTTATCAGAAAATGAGAATGGCATAGTAATGATCAAATCAAGACATCCCTTTATAGTTTGTCATATTTCTTTCCAATTCTCAAATTTCTTGTCAGAAATTTTTCATATATATATATTTTTAAATCTTAAATTATTTTTTATTGCTTTTCCGCTTTAGTAGACATATGCAGCTCGGTTATATTGAAAATACTTAATGATATTCGGATATTAAAAAGACTACTTTAATTCTTCGAAGTATCAAAGAAATATCGTTGTAACGTTGATTTGGGGCTAAATTGAATTTCCTTTAATATACTAATAATAAAAAAACATCTGTTCGTTTTTAGAGAGGCAGATATAAATATTAATTTTTTTGAAAGATCGTCGCATATTTTTAACCCTTCATCTGGATTTCCTTGGCTCTTTGTATTGATTACCCAACTGTTTAAAAGAGTAAAATCAATCATATTTCTTTTAAGCTTCATATAAAATGGGAAGTGAAATACATATTTAGTGAGAATTCGTAGAATTTGGTTTTTAATTTTTTGATATTGTAGCTCTTTTTAGTGCTACTATGTGCATGTTCTCATTCTACACATTGTAACTTGTAGCATACTTTTAATAATGTTTTTCATTTCTTATCGGTGAATTTATATTCTAACTGAAAACTATGCACTATCATCTATTATTACAGTTTTAACTATCATATACTTACCCTGATTTTTTTCACTATCAAAAAATTGAAAGGGAAAAAAGTTAGGAAATAGCTTTTCCTCTTGAAATTTATTACGTAGCAGAATTTTAATCAATGTCTAATAATATTTATGTAGTTCAATATAAAATTTTAAGCAAACGTTTTTCTTAACATGAATTTTTCTCGTGCAATTTTACATTAAAACTTGCATAATAATAATATAAAAAAATTTTGAATTTTCATTTTTTTGACTTTATAGCCAGACATTTAGACATATTAGCGTGGACTCATATAAGAAAATATTAGCGTTATTAAACTATTAGTTAACGCTATTAGCGTTTTAACTATTACTATTATTAATTAAACTATTAGAGTTTTATTTACATTACATTAAAGCAAAAAATTTGAAAAGAAATACCACAATAATTTGTAGACGAATATTTTTCATATATTATTTTATAAAAATCCTTTCATAAAATGTATCCTCTTAAGTTTCAAAAGAGAAAAAAAATGCCCCACCTTGAATCATCTAATTTTAATGATTTTCACAGAAGAAAAACTTTTTCTAGACTGAGGTTGAAGAACTCTGGTTTGAAACAATTCCAAGTATCTGTTTGCAGTCACCTTCATTAATACCTACTTCCTGTTGGTGCTTGAATTTTCAGTCTTCGTCGTATTTACTCAGATTCGGCTAAAATTCCCGCCACTGTTTACTTTCAACCAGCTTAGTTCCCTCATCTAGCAGTCTTCATTCTTTTTCCTGTTCATAAATTCTCAGAAGGCTGAAAAGGCCATTTTTAATTGAAAGATGGAAAGGGCGGGTTTTTTTTTATTTTTGGCTTGCTTTATTTCATTTATGTGGGAAAGGTTTGACTCGGTTTTGCTTTATTTCTATTATTATGTGGGTACTGAAACAAGCAACATCCTCTTTTCTGGTGAATGTGGGAAAACAATATAATTTAATTGTTGGTGTATTCATAAAAATCTGAATAATTGTTTTTTAAAATTCACGAGATTGGTCCTCCATTGAGCTATTGTCTGCTCAAATGTTACCTTCAGAAAAAAAGAATATTTTTTTCCTAGAAATTTTTATGAGAAATTTATTTACATGTATTTTTTAAATATTATTTAATTGGGCTATAAATTACTGCTTAGTTTCCTAAACCTCGTGAAATTATCAGAAAATTGAAATATCACATTTAATAATTTTAAGTTGTCTTTTTAAAGAGTCTTCCAATTTAAAAACTTCATAGCTTTCAAAATGCTTATTAAATATTAAAATGATGCATCACTCCTTCTTTGACCAAATGTATAGAGTAATTGGTTTTAATGTAATGTTTTAAAATCTAATTTCAGTTCTAATTTGCTTCCAAAGTTTTATCTTAATTTAGCCCATATTAAATTAATTCGAAAATGTTCTCTTATTTCATGATCTCATTCCACCTTATTTATTTATTTATTTAAATATTGATACATCTAGAATTGCTGTCGACAAGCTCCAATTAAAAAAGTCGACAAGTTCCCACACTCTGGATGAAGCGATAAAAAAACCCTGTCAAGCCAAGCAAATTCCTTTTGAAAGATGCCAGGATTTCCCTGTCTTAAATCGACACGTGTGAAGAAATCCCTATCAGAATTTTATAGTATAAATAATTCGAGTAAAAAATCTCTCTCTTTCACTCTTGTACTGTGAACGGATGTGTTTTGTGAAAAATTATGTTTGTATATATAATATGTAAACGTAAAAGAGGAAGCTTTGCAAAATTTATAAACTTCGATTTATTTCACCATGGGAGGTATAATTTAAGTACAAGAAACGATGATAAAACTGACGTCCATTTACATCGGGAAAAAATTGCAAAATATATCAATTTTTCCCTTCAGAAGTTTTTCTGTGAAATTTTGAAAGGGATTTCTTTGATACGTATAGTCTTAGGAAAAGGAAACTTAGGTATCATTAAAGAAATGCTGTAAATATTGAGAATTTTTATCACTTCGCTCAGAGCATGAAAACCTGCTGAAGTGATCAGTTTTAAAGAGAGCATGTTTAATTAACTAAATAAAAAATAATTGGGAAGGAATCAGGAAATAAGTGAAAATTTTAGAATCAAGTTAATATGGGCTAAATTAAATATTAAAAAATGGGGAATTAGTTAGTATCTAGATTAGATTTTAAAATATCATAACATATACTTGCAGATGGAATCACAAAATTTTTCTTCTAATTATTTTTTTAATTTTATAAATGCATAGACAAATTATTTAAAAAATTCATCCGGATTCTGAAGCGAAATTTTCTTTTTGGGCCATAAGACAAATAAACCATTGGCACAAGATATAATTTGAGTTGTTTAAATCCTAAAAAATATTCATTATCATTTCCCTCTTTTGGATTTTAATAATTCATTCGGGTTTTTCATCTTTGAAGTCGGTCAAATGTTTGTTGTGGTAGGAGCCAAATTTTTTAAAGTACCCAACAGAAAAGTTTCATTTGTGAATATTTAATAAGAAGCATTTAAAAAAATGTAAAATAAATATCTGCGGGTGTGACGCATGTTGATATATTGGCTTTACAGATTACTGAGAATTTATAAGAAGTATTATTTCACGTCTGAGAGAGCTTGTAAATGAATTTAAAAAAAAATAAAGAAGAAAATGTCTGATTGCCAAACAAATAAGATTAACCGGAAAAAATTATTGAGTCAACCCAATCTGTTTTTATCGGTTTAACATATCAATAACTTCGAATACCAATTTTTTTCTGCCCATTGATCAAAATGAGCAAAGAAAAAAAAGTCGTCTGTATGTATGAATGGAGTCCTAATGTGACAGTTTAGCCCCAAAAAATAAATTAATTAAACATTAAAAGTCTTCCAAACGGAGAAATAAGACTAATAAATAATTATAAAATGTCTTGTTTTTAAATCGAATGGCTGAAAGTCTTCCAAAGTTATTTAAGGAAGTCGGTGCTATTCAGAAATTCTCTATAAAAACCTCAAATAAAACTTTGTAAATTAAAAAATAAGTACGGAAAAAAAATCAGAAGATTGAAACTTAATATATTCACTTTATTGAATTTCATTCAAATCTTAAAACATCGAATCCTTTTTAGACTTATTTTTATAAAAGGCTTATTTTTTTATAAAAATGTCTGCTCTTTTGTAAAGATTGAAACACATCATTTGTAACATTTGTTTTTAAATTCTAATCTCTTTCGTATTGCATTAAAATGTTTTTAGCATTTCTTCTTACGAAGGCTATTTCAAAAACCTTTTCATTACCATTTTCATCACGTTCTTCATATTTCGTAACACTTTGAAATATTCCACGCTCATTAGTATATTTGTAATCACAAAGTATTCATCAACGTGGATAAATATAGACGGCATTTACTTTCCGCAACAGTTTCCATGTTTTTCAGATTTTGCTGTTTTTACTGCAGCCGCTTCGGTTGATTTGAATGAAACATCGATTAACGAGATGTCCCGAAATGTTGCAAAACACAGGGAAACTTTTTGTAATATGTAGAGTAAATAACATACATGTTAATGGCATGAATTTATAGAAAATTCATTAAGTGGCTTCATTGAATGGAGATTAATGCAATTTAAAAGAATAAAGATACAATTTTTGTTTCTTTATAACAAAATCTCATAGAAAATTCCATTCATTTTGAGCTTTGGCACGAAATGCGAATGCATCAAGATACGAGTGTTGTCAACGTACTTTAATATCTTTGGAGCTTAAGTGGACTCAATTCTTTGAAAGACAGAGAGAAGGTTAGCCTTGGGTAGCCATTAAGGAGAAAACCAAACACAAATCCGATATAATGCTATGCAAATAGTCTCAAGATGATGATTCGGTCATTTCCTTAATTAGAGTTCCTTCCAAACATACTGAAGGCGTTTGGAAGTCCTTTGTTTTGCCTCAATTAAGTTGAGAAAATTTAATCTAAAATATGCGACAACAAATCACTATATCCGAGACTCTGAAGGATGTTGAAAGGACTTTCAGAGTAGAATCCCTAAAAAGCCTTCTAAATTTCAAGTTAATAGGGGCTAGTCGACATCAAACTGTTTTCGAGGAGTCGCTTAGCAAATCATGTTAGTATTATGTTTAAGGTTTGCTCAAAATAAGTGGCAACTATTTTTCGTAATACTGAGGACAGTCTCATGTAATTAAATATATATATGACAGCAGCTGGCATCAAGAAATTCTATCTAGAGAATATTCTTCTTTACTAATTATGTTCGATAATATTTAAAACAGGTTTTAAAATTCAAATAATATAGAGGCGGGTTCAAATAAATTTGAAAAATTAATAGGGGATTATGGACTTCGGATGGAGATATCTGTTTTCGGGGAATCACTTTTCAAGTCATGTTGGTATTATATTTAAAGAGTGTTTAAAATAAATGGGAACTGTTTTTCGCACTGCTCAGGAGATGCGCATGTAATTAAAAATATTTATAATAGCAGTTGGCATTAAGGTTTTATCTGTTCAAAATAAATGGCAACTGTTTTTCATATTGCTGAGGACAGGCTCATGTAATTAACCCTTCTTTGCATGATGATGGAAATTTCCATCATAAAATTTAGTGAGCAAAAATTGTACTCGGAAGAGGTGTACGGTAAATTTTTTTACTGGCAATTTTTCTCATGACTGTTATGTAATAAGGATCATAGCAAATAATAATAACAAATAAAAAACAAAATGTCAAAATTATTATAGTAAAATTATTATATTTGAACTTATTCCGCTATTCGTTGTGGTTAATAAGAAACGGGGATTTCTTTAATATTTTTTATAACTAATATGAGATATTTTTTCTCTTTCTAATGAAAGCGATAATGAGAGGAGGATTTTATAAGAGAGGGACATTGAATATTTTGCACTGAGCTTAACGTGTACATTTAAATAATGATGGATATTTCCTTCATACTATTTTTTAAATCATTTCATACTATATATTTATACCAGGATTTCGCAGATATTATCGCTTTAACATAGAACATGACTTCTATTGCCCTAATTTATTTAAAAACAAAAAAAAATCATGCAAAGAAGGGTTAAATATATATATATGGTAGCATCTGGCATCAAGAAATTTTATCTAGAGAATATTCATCTTTACTATATGTGTTCTATAATATTTAAGACAGGTTTTTAAATTCAAATAATATAGAGGCGGGTTCAAATAAATTTGAGAAATTAATAGTGGATTGTGGACTTCAGATGGAGATATGTTTTCAAGAAGTCGCTTATCAAGTCATGTTGGTGTTATATTTAAAGATTGTTTAAAATAAATGGGTAACTGTTTTTTGCACTGCTCAGGAGAGGCGCATATAATTAAAAATACATTTAATAGCAGCTGGCATTAAGGAATTCTATTTAGATAACATTATTTTTTTACTATATATGTTAAATAATATTTAAGATAGGTTGTAATATTCAAATAGTATACAGGTAAAAGTGGAAATAAGTTTGGAAAAAATACATTTTACCAAACTTATTTTTATTGTGAGAAATATTGATAAACATTATGCTTTTTTATGACTAAGCTAATAAAATTATTTCACAATAATATCAGAAAAGATTGTGTCAAAAATATATATTGAGAAAAAAATGGATTATCCATAGGGAGGATATCATGAGAAAAATTCTGTAATTTTCTCTTACTTTCAGAACATGTAATTAGGATTTTACATCTTGGAATATTAAATGTTTTGCATAACTTTAAAACTACTTATAAGATTCAAGGATGTTAAATTAGTTTGATTTGTCTACATTTTTGAAACCCATCAATATCTTCATTGTCTACATAGTACCTGTGTAAAGAAAATGAGTAAAAAATTTCTCTTCAGGATTAATAATTATCCAAAGTTATGCATCAAACAAAACTTTTTCCAAATTATTTTTACTTTTTGAGAATTTGTCAGAATATTTGTTTTGGCATTCTCTTGGATTGTTCAAAAATTTTATAAGTTACATTCTGTTAATTTATTAGGTTAGTCATGAAATACGTATTTCATTTGACGTTAAGATTACTCGAGATCAAAGCAGTTGTAGTAAAGGCTTAAGATTAAACATTCTCTTCAAAAGATTAACTTTTGCAATATATTTCGCTCTTCATGAAATCGAATAAGAGCTCTAATTATAAATAAGACAAGAAAAAAAAAATTGAAATAAAAATTCTTTCGTTCTGAATTAAAAAAAAAACATTATTACTCTATCTTTACCTCTTTATCTAGAAGTAATCGGTGAACAAGTAATCTTTTCTTTAATTAGACTTGACCCAGGCAATTTTTTTTAAAAAAACCTTTGCAAAGTTTTTGGTTAAAAGAAATGATGTCTAAAAAATATCTATTTATTAAAAATTCCATTAGGTTCTTTTTTTACCATTTGAGGAACCATTTACCATTTTGACCATTTTACCATTTACCATTGAACCATTTTACCATTGAGGAGACTTGAGGAATTGTTTAAAACGGGTTTTCTGTTTTTTCCTCAGGTTTAAAGAATGATTAAAAAATATTTCACTAAATATATCTATAAACTTGTAAGTTTGAATTTCAAAAATTTAGCAAACAAGTGATGTAATCATTTATTTTTTTTTCTGCACTATCGTCATCATTTATTTATGTGAGACCGATTATATTTTTTTGTGAATATTAACGCATTCCGATAGTTGAAACAATTTTTTTGAAGATCAACTTACAGAAAATATGTAGCAGCAATTTCAGTTTCATTTATCATAAATTTAAATGAGAATTTGGAATTTAGAGTCTCAATACAAAAATATTTGTGCACTGAGTCGTTAAGAGACAGAATTTTTTGACTTTTGCGACAAAATTATTTTCATTCCTCCAGTCTTTTCAATTCAGAAATTTCTTTAGTAGCAAAAGTCCATAAAATTCTAATATTTTTCTTATTACAAGTTTTTCACAGATGACTGTAATGAACTTCAAATGAGTAAAAACTAACAGGTACGTCAAAGGATGTCCATTAATCACATAAAAGAAAATTTTCATTGAATGAAATATTTCAAACTAACTTTTTGTGATTGATTCTCAGCTAAGAGAAACGTGTTGGTAAATCAATTTCCATTTCAAGTAAATTATGTTATTTTGTATAAGAACAAACGTTCAATTAGATAAATTTTGGTGCTGATAGTGATTTATTTTAATCATCTGAATTATTATAATGTTTACAAATATGATGAATAAGTGTTATGAAAAAAGCAAAAATTCTTTAGTAGCAAGATTCCATGAAATTCAAATATTTTTCTTATTACAAGTTTTTTACAGATGACTGTAATAAACTTCAAATGAGTAAAAACCAACAGATTCGTCAAAAAGATGCCCATTAATCACATAAAAGAAAATTTTTCATTGAATGAAAGTTCTTAAATTAACATTTTAGGATTGATTCTCAGCTAATTAGAGAAACGTGTCGTAAATCTATTTATATTTCAAGTAAATTGTGTTATTTTGTATAAGAATAAACGTTTAATTAGAGAAATTTCGGTGTCGATAGTGGTTATTTTAATCACCCGAATTATAATATTGTTTACAAATATGAATAAGCGTTATGAAAAACGCAAAAATTCTTTAGTAGAAAGAGTCCGTAAAATTCTAATATTTTTCTTAATACAACTTTTTCACAGATGACTGTAATAAACTTCAAATGAGGAAAAACTAACAGATTCGTCAAAGGATGTCCATTAATCACATAAAAGAAAATTTTCATTGTGCGAAAGTTTTCAAATTAACTTTTTGTGATAATAGAGAAACATGTTGTTAAATCAATTTAAATTTCAAGGAAATTGCGTTATTTTGTATAAGAATAAACGTTTAATTAGATAAATTTCGGTATCGATAGTGATTTATTTAAATCATCCGAATTATAATATTGTTTACAAATATGATGAATAAGCGTTAGGAAAAACGCAAAAATTCACTGAAAAATAATTCATGAAGAAAAAAAGACAAGGGAAAAACACTTTAAAAATAAAAATAAATATTATAAACTTATTAAATATGTATAATTTTTCATCTCTTTTTTGAACTATCACTTTTTGACCAGAGCAACACGGAATGCTAAACCATTTCATTGACCACTGACCTTAAAGTCGTCTTTTGTGTTTTCACGCGGACACCCAGCCTTTGTCATCTTTCCTCATTACAAGCAAAGACCTTCCTTTTTATGATGTAATCGAAGGGAAATAACTCGGTTTCATCGCCGTGCATTGATTTAAAAGTGCAATTTTAATCCCTCCTTTTTTTTTTCTTCAAGTGATCCTGTACAACGTTAGCTCTTCCTTATTGAAGTGAAATCGAAACTCTTTATTCTGAAGGCCCCCCCCCAAAAAAAAA